>JBAJFG010000264.1:317500-506450 GCA_037903475.1 Ancylostoma caninum
AAAAGTGTCATTGGATATCTGTTTGATTGTCATGACAGGCTGAGCGCTCTTTTGAATGCGGCGAACGATTTTAATCGTAAACTCGTTGCGGAAATCTCTTCATTCAGGAGTGAAATCACTAGCCTCAAAAACGCCATTGTTTCCAATAATCCTTCTAGTAACGACAAATCTGTAGAGACAAAAACTACCTATGAGGGAATTGAACGAAATCGTAGTATTGTCATTTCTGGTATGGCAGAAAGTAAGGCGAAAAACTCTACTGCGAGAGCTTATGAGGATCATATGACTGTACATGAGATTTTACATCACCTGTCTATTGAGTGTAACCCATTGTCAGTCTATCGCATGGGGAAACCTATGTCAAATAGACCTAGATTAGTGAAGGTAGTTCTACCCGCATCCTTTTTCCAAGTACAAATGCTGAGACGAGCCCATTGGCTGAAATCTTTTCACGTTAGAGGTATATTTATTCGCCCCTCACTGTCTAAAGCAGAGAGGGAACGAATACGTCATGAAAGGGCTCTTCCCCGCATAAATTCTAATGACTCATCGACACTATCTTCACGAAATAATGTACCTTCTGATGCAACTTCAAATTATGCTGGTAGCAGATTGTCACCTACTCGCCAAAGTGGGCCGGAAAACCTCTAATAACTCCTCGGACTCCATGTACTCGCATCAAATGTCTTCTCTCGAACATACATTCCCTTCCAAAGAACTATATGGCTTAGTCTACCTCATGAAACAATTTAATCATGACATTATTAACATAAATGAAACCTGGCTCTCATCGTCGATGGAACTAGCACCGCTTTTGGGTAAATCGCTCACTAAATATGAACCGATTAGATGTGATCGCGTGGGAAAAAGTGGAGGTGGTGTTATGCTTCTTATCAAACACTCCTTATGTCCCGTTCTTATCTACAACGAAAGTATGCCTGATTCATACGAGATACTCGTTGTTGACATCATCTCAAATGGTTCTGGTCTACGTGTAGTAGCACTATACAGGACACCCACCTGCTCGTCAAAAATGACGGAACACTTGCTCAGAGTAATCAGTGATATTTCAACCTGTACAACACCATGCTTACTCATGGGCGACTTTAACTTCCCTGATATTCAATGGGGTGATACGCCTAGTGCGAAATCCAAGAATTCAAATTCATTTATCAGTTTTTGCAATACCACAATTTTTACCAGATTGTTAATAGTCCCACCCATCTCTCGAATATATTAGATTTAGTACTATGTAATCAGGCAAATCTTGTGAACTCCTTGAGTATTGAGCCTCCCATTGGTAGCAGTGATCATTCAACTGTATCCTTCGAACTTGCAATCTCACATGAAACTCCTTCTTTCGTATTAAGACGAAACTATAAGAGCGCTGACTACGATGAGATTCAAAGTTATTTGTATTCAGTGGACTGGTATGGTTCCTTTAACACGGTGGACACCGTTAACGAAAAATATGAGATGTTTCTCAGCATTCTCAAACATTCCATCGAACTATTTGTCCCTGTAGAAAAGATTCACCTAAGTCTACCAAACCTACCCTCATACCTGAACTCCCTGTATCGCATCCGTTCTAGAGCCTGGGAGCAGGCTAACAAGGACAACACGCCTGAACATTGGGAGAAGTTTCGCGTTTTTGATAACAAATTCCATCGGAAGCTATATCTATATATAAAACATAGAACCGCTTACGACACTTTTTTTCAAAAATCTGGACAGCGCGCGTGGCGCCAAATTCAAACGACAGGAATGCATCTGTGAGCAAGATGGTGGAGCAGGGGCCTTGGAAACATGGGAGACCATCCGAATAGGGCGGAGGGCCTAGGACACTACTCATTGGATAGTATCGATACGGATATCGATTTATCGATCGATTTTATCGATTTTTCTAAGTTCAGCTTTAATCCTGATCGAAATGGCCATACTGGGGTAATCCACCACGCAGATCACGAATCTGAAGACCATTTCGTACTGCGTGGCTATTGATTAACTGATTTTATTGATTTTTCGCAATTTGTGCTGCAGTCGCGGCGGAACTGTACCCACAGGGGTTTTTCACCACGCTGACCACGAATCTAAGGGCCACTTTGCACCGCGGGTTATTGATTTATTGATCTTATTGATTTTTCACAATTTGTGCTGCAAGTTCAGTAGAACCGTACCCACAGGGTTTTTCACCACGCTGATCACGAATCTGAGGGCCACTTTGCAACGCGGGGTTATTGATTTATTGATTTTACTAATTTTTCACAATTTCTGCTGCAAGTTCAGTGGAACCGTACCCACAGGGGTTTTTCACCACGCTGATCACGAATCTGAGGGCCACTTTGCACCGCGGGGTTATTCATTTATTGATTTTATTGATTTCTCGCAATTTGTACTGCAAGTTCAGTGGAACCGTACCCACAGGGGTTTTTCACCACGCTGATCACGAATCTAGGGCCATTTTGCACTGCGGGTTATTGATTTGTTGATCTTATTGATTTTTCACAATTTGTGCTGCAAGTTCAGTAGAACCATACCCACAGGGTTTTTCACCACGCTGATCACGAATCTGAAGACCATTTCGTACTGCGTGGCTATTGATTAACTGATTTTATTGATTTTTCGCAATTTGTGCTGCAGTCGCGGCGGAACTGTACCCACAGGGGTTTTTCACCACGCTGACCACGAATCTAAGGGCCACTTTGCACCGCGGGTTATTGATTTATTGATCTTATTGATTTTTCACAATTTGTGCTGCAAGTTCAGTAGAACCGTACCCACAGGGTTTTTCACCACGCTGATCACGAATCTGAGGGCCACTTTGCAACGCGGGGTTATTGATTTATTGATTTTACTAATTTTTCACAATTTCTGCTGCAAGTTCAGTGGAACCGTACCCACAGGGGTTTTTCACCACGCTGATCACGAATCTGAGGGCCACTTTGCACCGCGGGGTTATTCATTTATTGATTTTATTGATTTCTCGCAATTTGTACTGCAAGTTCAGTGGAACCGTACCCACAGGGGTTTTTCACCACGCTGATCACGAATCTGAGGGCCACTTTGCACCGCGGGGTTATTGATTTATTGATTTTTCACAATTTGTGCTGCAAGTTTAGCGAACCGTACCCACAGGGGTTTTTCACCACGCTGATCACGAATCTGAGGGCCACTTTGCACCGCGGGTTATTGATTTATTGATTTTATTGATTTTTCACAATTTGTGCTGCAAGTTTAGCGGAACCGTACCCACAGGGGTTTTTCACCACGCTGATCACGAATCTGAGGGCCACTTTGCACCGCGGGGTTATTCATTTATTGATTTTATTGATTTCTCGCAATTTGTACTGCAAGTTCAGTGGAACCGTACCCACAGGGGTTTTTCACCACGCTGATCACGAATCTAGGGCCATTTTGCACTGCGGGTTATTGATTTATTGATCTTATTGATTTTTCACAATTTGTGCTGCAAGTTCAGTAGAACCGTACCCACAGGGTTTTTCACCACGCTGATCACGAATCTGAGGGCCACTTTGCAACGCGGGGTTATTGATTTATTGATTTTACTAATTTTTCACAATTTCTGCTGCAAGTTCAGTGGAACCGTACCCACAGGGGTTTTTCACCACGCTGATCACGAATCTGAGGGCCACTTTGCACCGCGGGGTTATTCATTTATTGATTTTATTGATTTCTCGCAATTTGTACTGCAAGTTCAGTGGAACCGTACCCACAGGGGTTTTTCACCACGCTGATCACGAATCTGAGGGCCACTTTGCACCGCGGGGTTATTCATTTATTGATTTTATTGATTTCTCGCAATTTGTACTGCAAGTTCAGTGGAACCGTACCCACAGGGGTTTTTCACCACGCTGATCACGAATCTAGGGCCATTTTGCACTGCGGGTTATTGATTTATTGATCTTATTGATTTTTCACAATTTGTGCTGCAAGTTTCAGGAACCGTACCCACAGGGTTTTTCACCACGCTGATCACGAATCTGAGGGCCACTTTGCAACGCGGGGTTATTGATTTATTGATTTTACTAATTTTTCACAATTTCTGCTGCAAGTTCAGTGGAACCGTACCCACAGGGGTTTTTCACCACGCTGATCACGAATCTGAGGGCCACTTTGCACCGCGGGGTTATTCATTTATTGATTTTATTGATTTCTCGCAATTTGTACTGCAAGTTCAGTGGAACCGTACCCACAGGGGTTTTTCACCACGCTGATCACGAATCTAAGGGCCATTTTGCACTGCGGGATTATTGCTTTTATTGTGCTGCAGGCATAGCGGAGCCGCATCTACAGGCGTTTTTCACCACGCTGATCAAGTATCTAACAGCCACCCTACGCCGAGTGGTTATTGATTCAGTGATTTTTCGCAAATGGTGCTGCAGGCGTGACAACTATGTACTCGCCATATTTGGGTTTGGCTGTATATTTGGTGTGTTCGAATGCCCCAGTGTACATATTCTCATCTGTCTATGTGCAGAGGCGAGCAAACAATCGATAAAGTCAATAGGTATATATATATATATATCATACTCTATATATATTACAGACTTTATGTGACTTTGTGCATGCGTGTGCACACGGGCTACCATTGGTCAGTGATGGTGATTGGTGGTGATTGTAAGATCCTATAAAAGGCTAATAACGGATGCGGTCTGGTGGAGTAGGGTAGAGAGTTGGGTGAGCAGAAGGGCTCGCGATGTGCAACGGATCCGTCGCTGGAGAAGAGGTGCGCTGGCGTCCCAAAATTGGGGAAACACCTGCGGACGGGTCCACCGTGTGATAAGGCGTCCAAAAGTGGAGAAACGTCTGGAGTCGGGTCCAACGGTGTGATAAGGGTGCACCGGCGTCGAAAAGTGGGGAAACGCCTGGAGTTGGGTCCAACGCTGTGATAAGGGTGCGCCGGCGTCGAAAAGTGGGGAAACGCCTGGAGTTGGGTCCAACGCTGTGATAAGGGTGCACCGGCGTCGAGAAGTGGGGAAACGCCTGGAGTTGGGTCCAACGGTGTGATAAGGGTGCACCGGCGTCGAAAAGTGGGGAAACGCCTGGAGTTGGGTCCAACGCTGTGATAAGGGTGCGCCGGCGTCGAAAAGTGGGGAAACGCCTGGAGTTGGGTCCAACGCTGTGATAAGGGTGCACCGGCGTCGAGAAGTGGGGAAACGCCTGGAGTTGGGTCCAACGGTGTGATAAGGGTGCGCCGACGTCGAAAAGTGGGGAAACGCCTGGAGTTGGGTCCAACGGTGTGATAAGGGTGCACCGGCGTCGAGAAGTGGGGAAACGCCTGGAGTTGGGTCCAACGGTGTGATAAGGGTGCGCCGGCGTCGAAAAGTTGGGAAACGCCTGGAGTTGGGTTCAACGGTGTGATAAGGGTGCGCCGGCGTCGAGAAGTGGGGAAATGCCTGGAGTTGGGTCCAACGCTGTGATAAGGGTGCGCCGGCGTCGAAAAGTGGGGAAATGCCTGGAGTTGGGTCCAACGCTGTGATAAGGGTGCGCCGGCGTCGAAAAGTGGGGAAACGCCTGGAGTCGGGTCCAACGGTGTGATAAGGGTGCGCCGGCGTCGAAAAGTTGGGAAACGCCTGGAGTTGGGTCCAACGCTGTGATAAGGGTGCACCGGCTTCCACAAGTAATAGGAATTCGCTACGCGGGTCTATTTCTGCATGAGGGGTACGCTTTCCCTGTTTCGGCGGATCCTCCTAGCTAAATCACCTAAATGTACATTGCTTCCTTTCGTATCCGTGTCCTCTTCCCATTCCGTTTCTGTCTAAATGAACCACTCCTTCCTTTCCTTTTATATACACCTGTGGACCCTTATCACTTACCACAACAACCGATTGAGCGTAAATCATTTCAAGATAACATTTGCACTGAATTGATTACACTCAATTCTTCACGGGCACTAACTTCGCTCATATGGGAGAGCATAACTTCATTCATATGGGGGCAAAGCTAATATCTACGGGATCAAGGGCTTCTCAGGAGAGCGATAGAACTGCGTGGAAGGATGCAGATTTTATGAATCCATTTAGACTATTGTGTTTGCTTTCAACGTGCAGTATGCGAGCGAAGCGAGCATCGATAGAAGTCTGGAAGTCCGGCGTCAGCCGGACGGCCAGACTGGTATATATATATATATATATATATATATAGTGTCGGTCGACCCGATCCAGTGTTGTGCGGCAACGGCGGCCGCCCTGCAGCCGCGGCGCGCGGTGGATGCAGCGCAGGTGCGCCGCGCCCGATGCTGGCATTTTGCCGGCCGGAACTTGGCCTGGAGTCATATGTTCGCCGATTTCCTTCGCGTTTGCTCACATTTTCTAGATTTCCTTCCGCTTTTTTTCAGTTTTAGAACTCGTGGGAGGTTACACGCGGTTTCCGCGTTTCGCGGAATCAATATGGGTGAACGTTCTCGCTTTTTCGCTTGCTGATGTGATTCCGCGACCCAGCAAGTTGTGAATTCCCTCCGTCTCCTCCCATCTGCGGACTTTGTGAGTTTTGCGGTGCGATTATGCGGCGAGACGGGAGAAAAACGCGAGCTCCTGGGTCGAATAATCAATATACGACAGCAAAACAGCTTCACAAACAGCAGGGACCACTGAACAAAAAGGGAAACATCATTATAAAAAAAGGCAATCAAGGCTATGGGTCAAATTTTTGATGAACAAACTCACAAAGCCCGCAGATGGGACGAGACGGAGGGAATTCACAACTTGCTGGGTCGCGGAATCACATCAGCAAGCGAAAAAGCGAGAACGTTCACCCATATTGATTCCGCGAAACGCGGAAACCGCGTGTAACCTCCCACGAGTTCTAAAACTGAAAAAAAGCGGAAGGAAATCTAGAAAATGTGAGCAAACGCGAAGAAAATCGGCGAACATATGACTCCAGGCTAAGTTCCGGCTGGCAAAATGCCAGCATCGGGCGCGGCGCACCTGCGCCGCATCCACCGCGGCTGCAGGGCGGCCGCCGTTGCCGCACAACACTGGATCGGGTCGACCGCCACTATATATATGTATATATATATATATATATATATATATATATACCTATTGACTATATATATATACATATATATATATATATATCAAAATAGTTATCGTATTCCTGCTCAGTCGATTGTAAAACCTCAGTAGACATGTGTCCAACGATCACTGGCCAAAGTAACGGAAAACACAATACGAATTGATGAATAAATAAAGAGGTGCGCGGGTGGAAAATGATTGTTATATCCGAGTTCAGCGTACTGGAGAATCTCAGTATCCCTGTAGACATATCGTCACCAAACCCTCAAAGTTGTAAAAAGTCGATAAAATCAATAAATCAATATTTGGATACGACAAGGCCGCTATATCTGTGCTCAGCCTATAGGAAAACTCCATTAAACATATCCTTATCGACCTTCGAGCAAGAACAGCGAGAATAGGATAAAAACGAAGCACTGCTCCACATCCGGGGCGCCAAAATTTTTTAGAAATTGTTTTCCCTGAGCAAGGTGCTGAACACGAATATCGTATCTGTCTTGTACCCAAATCCCGTTTTTGCAGGGTCATGGTATGCAGACGGTAGGTACGACATCTTACAAAGTCCTCTCAAATTCTGCAGAGATAGGCACATAATTTCAAATCCTACTATAGCCGCCTAAAAACGAGGATTTGAAACGAAATGGGTACGACATTTGAATTTAGCAAATCAACAAAGCCTCTGTGCAATCTATATATAAAACATAGAACCGCTTACGACACTTTTTTTTCAAAAATCTGGACAGCGCGCGTGGCGCCAAATTCAAACGACAGGAATGCATCTGTGAGCAAGATGGTGGAGCAGGGGCCTTGGAAACATGGGAGACCATCCGAATAGGGCGGAGGGCCTAGGACACTACCCATTGGATGGTATCGATACGGATATCGATTTATCGATCGATTTTATCGATTTTTCTTAGTTCAGCTCCAATCCAAATCGAAACGGGCATACTGGGGTAATCCACCACGCTGATCACGAATCGGAGGGCCTCTTTGCACCGCGGGACTATTGATTTATTGATTTTATTGATTTTTCGCAATTTGTGCTGCAAGTTTAGCGAAACCGTACCCACAGGGGTTTTTCACCAGGCTGATCACAAATATCAAGGCCACTTTGCACCGCGGGTTATTGATTTATTGATTTATTGATTTTTCACAATTTGTGCTGCAAGAGTCGTTTCACCACGCTGATCACGAATCTGAGGGCCACTTTGCAACGCGGGGTTATTGATTTATTGATTTTACTAATTTTTCACAAGCTGCAAGTTAGTGGAACCGTACCCACAGGGGTTTTTCACCACGCTGATCACGAATCTGAGGGCCACTTTGCACCGCGGGGTTATTCATTTATTGATTTTATTGATTTTCACAATTTGTGCTGCAAGTTTAGCGGAAACCGTACCCACAGGGGTTTTTCACCACGGCTGATCACGAATCTGAGGGCCACTTTGCACCGCGGGTTATTGATTTGTTGATTTTATTGATTTTTCACAATTTGTGCTGCAAGTTTAGTGGAACCGTACCCACAGGGGTTTTTCACCACGCTGATCACGAATCTGAAGACCATTTCGTACTGCGTGGCTATTGATTAACTGATTTTATTGATTTTTCGCAATTTGTGCTGCAGTCGCGGCGGAACTGTACCCACAGGGGTTTTTCACCACGCTGACCACGAATCTAAGGGCCACTTTGCACCGCGGGTTATTGATTTATTGATCTTATTGATTTTTCACAATTTGTGCTGCAAGTTCAGTAGAACCGTACCCACAGGGTTTTTCACCACGCTGATCACGAATCTGAGGGCCACTTTGCAACGCGGGGTTATTGATTTATTGATTTTACTAATTTTTCACAATTTCTGCTGCAAGTTCAGTGGAACCGTACCCACAGGGGTTTTTCACCACGCTGATCACGAATCTGAGGGCCACTTTGCACCGCGGGGTTATTCATTTATTGATTTTATTGATTTCTCGCAATTTGTACTGCAAGTTCAGTGGAACCGTACCCACAGGGGTTTTTCACCACGCTGATCACGAATCTAGGGCCATTTTGCACTGCGGGTTATTGATTTATTGATCTTATTGATTTTTCACAATTTGTGCTGCAAGTTCAGTAGAACCGTACCCACAGGGTTTTTCACCACGCTGATCACGAATCTGAGGGCCACTTTGCAACGCGGGGTTATTGATTTATTGATTTTACTAATTTTTCACAATTTCTGCTGCAAGTTCAGTGGAACCGTACCCACAGGGGTTTTTCACCACGCTGATCACGAATCTGAGGGCCACTTTGCACCGCGGGGTTATTCATTTATTGATTTTATTGATTTCTCGCAATTTGTGCAAGTTCAGTGGAACCCCACAGGGGTTTTTCACCACGCTGATCACGAATCTAGGGCCATTTTGCACTGCGGGTTATTGATTTATTGATCTTATTGATTTTTCACAATTTGTGCTGCAAGTTCAGTAGAACCGTACCCACAGGGTTTTTCACCACGCTGATCACGAATCTGAGGGCCACTTTGCAACGCGGGGTTATTGATTTATTGATTTTACTAATTTTTCACAATTTCTGCTGCAAGTTCAGTGGAACCGTACCCACAGGGGTTTTTCACCACGCTGATCACGAATCTGAGGGCCACTTTGCACCGCGGGGTTATTCATTTATTGATTTTATTGATTTCTCGCAATTTGTACTGCAAGTTCAGTGGAACCGTACCCACAGGGGTTTTTCACCACGCTGATCACGAATCTGAGGGCCACTTTGCACCGCGGGGTTATTCATTTATTGATTTTATTGATTTCTCGCAATTTGTACTGCAAGTTCAGTGGAACCGTACCCACAGGGGTTTTTCACCACGCTGATCACGAATCTAGGGCCATTTTGCACTGCGGGTTATTGATTTATTGATCTTATTGATTTTTCACAATTTGTGCTGCAAGTTCAGTAGAACCGTACCCACAGGGTTTTTCACCACGCTGATCACGAATCTGAGGGCCACTTTGCAACGCGGGGTTATTGATTTATTGATTTTACTAATTTTTCACAATTTCTGCTGCAAGTTCAGTGGAACCGTACCCACAGGGGTTTTTCACCACGCTGATCACGAATCTGAGGGCCACTTTGCACCGCGGGGTTATTCATTTATTGATTTTATTGATTTCTCGCAATTTGTACTGCAAGTTCAGTGGAACCGTACCCACAGGGGTTTTTCACCACGCTGATCACGAATCTAAGGGCCATTTTGCACTGCGGGATTATTGCTTTTATTGTGCTGCAGGCATAGCGGAGCCGCATCTACAGGCGTTTTTCACCACGCTGATCAAGTATCTAACAGCCACCCTACGCCGAGTGGTTATTGATTCAGTGATTTTTCGCAAATGGTGCTGCAGGCGTGACAACTATGTACTCGCCATATTTGGGTTTGGCTGTATATTTGGTGTGTTCGAATGCCCCAGTGTACATATTCTCATCTGTCTATGTGCAGAGGCGAGCAAACAATCGATAAAGTCAATAGGTATATATATATATATATCATACTCTATATATATTACAGACTTTATGTGACTTTGTGCATGCGTGTGCACACGGGCTACCATTGGTCAGTGATGGTGATTGGTGGTGATTGTAAGATCCTATAAAAGGCTAATAACGGATGCGGTCTGGTGGAGTAGGGTAGAGAGTTGGGTGAGCAGAAGGGCTCGCGATGTGCAACGGATCCGTCGCTGGAGAAGAGGTGCGCTGGCGTCCCAAAATTGGGGAAACACCTGCGGACGGGTCCACCGTGTGATAAGGCGTCCAAAAGTGGAGAAACGTCTGGAGTCGGGTCCAACGGTGTGATAAGGGTGCACCGGCGTCGAAAAGTGGGGAAACGCCTGGAGTTGGGTCCAACGCTGTGATAAGGGTGCGCCGGCGTCGAAAAGTGGGGAAACGCCTGGAGTTGGGTCCAACGCTGTGATAAGGGTGCACCGGCGTCGAGAAGTGGGGAAACGCCTGGAGTTGGGTCCAACGGTGTGATAAGGGTGCACCGGCGTCGAAAAGTGGGGAAACGCCTGGAGTTGGGTCCAACGCTGTGATAAGGGTGCGCCGGCGTCGAAAAGTGGGGAAACGCCTGGAGTTGGGTCCAACGCTGTGATAAGGGTGCACCGGCGTCGAGAAGTGGGGAAACGCCTGGAGTTGGGTCCAACGGTGTGATAAGGGTGCGCCGACGTCGAAAAGTGGGGAAACGCCTGGAGTTGGGTCCAACGGTGTGATAAGGGTGCACCGGCGTCGAGAAGTGGGGAAACGCCTGGAGTTGGGTCCAACGGTGTGATAAGGGTGCGCCGGCGTCGAAAAGTTGGGAAACGCCTGGAGTTGGGTTCAACGGTGTGATAAGGGTGCGCCGGCGTCGAGAAGTGGGGAAATGCCTGGAGTTGGGTCCAACGCTGTGATAAGGGTGCGCCGGCGTCGAAAAGTGGGGAAATGCCTGGAGTTGGGTCCAACGCTGTG
Organism: Ancylostoma caninum; assembly: GCA_037903475.1. Lineage (NCBI taxonomy): Eukaryota > Metazoa > Nematoda > Chromadorea > Rhabditida > Ancylostomatidae > Ancylostoma > Ancylostoma caninum. Next base: position 329,023 of record JBAJFG010000264.1, read on the forward strand.
ATAAGGGTGCGCCGGCGTCGAAAAGTGGGGAAACGCCTGGAGTCGGGTCCAACGGTGTGATAAGGGTGCGCCGGCGTCGAAAAGTTGGGAAACGCCTGGAGTTGGGTCCAACGCTGTGATAAGGGTGCACCGGCTTCCACAAGTAATAGGAATTCGCTACGCGGGTCTATTTCTGCATGAGGGGTACGCTTTCCCTGTTTCGGCGGATCCTCCTAGCTAAATCACCTAAATGTACATTGCTTCCTTTCGTATCCGTGTCCTCTTCCCATTCCGTTTCTGTCTAAATGAACCACTCCTTCCTTTCCTTTTATATACACCTGTGGACCCTTATCACTTACCACAACAACCGATTGAGCGTAAATCATTTCAAGATAACATTTGCACTGAATTGATTACACTCAATTCTTCACGGGCACTAACTTCGCTCATATGGGAGAGCATAACTTCATTCATATGGGGGCAAAGCTAATATCTACGGGATCAAGGGCTTCTCAGGAGAGCGATAGAACTGCGTGGAAGGATGCAGATTTTATGAATCCATTTAGACTATTGTGTTTGCTTTCAACGTGCAGTATGCGAGCGAAGCGAGCATCGATAGAAGTCTGGAAGTCCGGCGTCAGCCGGACGGCCAGACTGGTATATATATATATATATATATATATATAGTGTCGGTCGACCCGATCCAGTGTTGTGCGGCAACGGCGGCCGCCCTGCAGCCGCGGCGCGCGGTGGATGCAGCGCAGGTGCGCCGCGCCCGATGCTGGCATTTTGCCGGCCGGAACTTGGCCTGGAGTCATATGTTCGCCGATTTCCTTCGCGTTTGCTCACATTTTCTAGATTTCCTTCCGCTTTTTTTCAGTTTTAGAACTCGTGGGAGGTTACACGCGGTTTCCGCGTTTCGCGGAATCAATATGGGTGAACGTTCTCGCTTTTTCGCTTGCTGATGTGATTCCGCGACCCAGCAAGTTGTGAATTCCCTCCGTCTCCTCCCATCTGCGGACTTTGTGAGTTTTGCGGTGCGATTATGCGGCGAGACGGGAGAAAAACGCGAGCTCCTGGGTCGAATAATCAATATACGACAGCAAAACAGCTTCACAAACAGCAGGGACCACTGAACAAAAAGGGAAACATCATTATAAAAAAAGGCAATCAAGGCTATGGGTCAAATTTTTGATGAACAAACTCACAAAGCCCGCAGATGGGACGAGACGGAGGGAATTCACAACTTGCTGGGTCGCGGAATCACATCAGCAAGCGAAAAAGCGAGAACGTTCACCCATATTGATTCCGCGAAACGCGGAAACCGCGTGTAACCTCCCACGAGTTCTAAAACTGAAAAAAAGCGGAAGGAAATCTAGAAAATGTGAGCAAACGCGAAGAAAATCGGCGAACATATGACTCCAGGCTAAGTTCCGGCTGGCAAAATGCCAGCATCGGGCGCGGCGCACCTGCGCCGCATCCACCGCGGCTGCAGGGCGGCCGCCGTTGCCGCACAACACTGGATCGGGTCGACCGCCACTATATATATGTATATATATATATATATATATATATATATATACCTATTGACTATATATATATACATATATATATATATATATCAAAATAGTTATCGTATTCCTGCTCAGTCGATTGTAAAACCTCAGTAGACATGTGTCCAACGATCACTGGCCAAAGTAACGGAAAACACAATACGAATTGATGAATAAATAAAGAGGTGCGCGGGTGGAAAATGATTGTTATATCCGAGTTCAGCGTACTGGAGAATCTCAGTATCCCTGTAGACATATCGTCACCAAACCCTCAAAGTTGTAAAAAGTCGATAAAATCAATAAATCAATATTTGGATACGACAAGGCCGCTATATCTGTGCTCAGCCTATAGGAAAACTCCATTAAACATATCCTTATCGACCTTCGAGCAAGAACAGCGAGAATAGGATAAAAACGAAGCACTGCTCCACATCCGGGGCGCCAAAATTTTTTAGAAATTGTTTTCCCTGAGCAAGGTGCTGAACACGAATATCGTATCTGTCTTGTACCCAAATCCCGTTTTTGCAGGGTCATGGTATGCAGACGGTAGGTACGACATCTTACAAAGTCCTCTCAAATTCTGCAGAGATAGGCACATAATTTCAAATCCTACTATAGCCGCCTAAAAACGAGGATTTGAAACGAAATGGGTACGACATTTGAATTTAGCAAATCAACAAAGCCTCTGTGCAATATTTGAATGTATTCTAAAATACAGTGTTTGGCGTGTACCAATCGCAATCTTGCAGAAATAGCATTATGTGCAAACCAGATACAATATTCGTGTTCAACACATCGAATCTAAGCTTCTTTTTCAAATTGCAGCGGAAAAAAAATCACCGAAAATTTCGGGGCAACGGATGTATAATAGTTCCGAATTTCTCTCCAAAATTTGGTCCGAATCGGTGAAGCCCCCGCCGTCCCCCGCAATTTCTATCCATTACCGAGACCACGTTTCAGTTCCGCCTCTGGGAAGAGGGATCCCCATAACCAAGCGATTCATAGGGAATCCGAATAGCATGTAGGCGGCAAGGAGCAGATCCTCTGAGCAAAAAGTTTCAACCCGCGCTACAGGGAGTAGTCAGGGAAAGATGATCTTCTAGGGGATTGGAGCCATAGGGAACCCACATCACACGTTGGCGACAAGAATTTGATCCTCAGCAAACAGAACCGCGGGAAATCCGCACTGCTTGAAGAAGACGAGCAGATGATCCTCCGGGCTAAGAGAGCCGTAGGAAACCCGCACTTCTCGAAGGGATCAGAGAGCGGATCGGAGCAAAGAGATTCATAGGAACCCGCGTTACAGGGATTAGTCAATAGGAGGACCCCCCCCAAGGGGTAGGAGCCGAAGGGAACCCGCATCGCGTGTTGGCGACGACCAGATTATCCTCTGAGAAAATATAGCCGTTAGAAATCCGCACTGCTTGGAAGCGACAGGGAGGTGACCCTCTGGGCTGAGAGGGAGCCCGCAATGCTCGAAGGGATCAGAGAGCGGATTCTCTGAGCAAAGAGATTCATAGGAACCCGCGTTACAGGGATTACTCAGTAGGAGGATCCTTGGGGGGGTGGGAGCCATAGGGAACCCGCGCTACAGGTAGAAGTGAGGAGGAGGATTCTCTGAGAGGTAGGAGCCGAAACGAACCCGCACTGCATGGAGGCGTCAGGGAGCGGATCCGGCACTATTCCACATTAGGGCCCCCAAAATTTCCATGAAAATTTTTCCGTCGAAACTTTGTATAGGAGAGTTATTTGAGGTGCAGAACACGAATATCGTATCCATTTTGTACCGTAACTCCTTTTTTATAGGATTGTGGTAAGCATACTGTGGACACAACATCTCACAGAATCCTCTCAATTTTCGCATAGACGAGTTGTTTTAGGCGCTGATCACGAATATCAATTTTATTTTGCATGCCTCTTTCACTTTCTTCCCGAAATCGGCATTTTCTATCAATTTACTACCGTATACCTACCGCATCTTCATGAGAACGAGGATACGGTACAAAACGGATAGGATACTCGTGACCAGCTCCCTAAATAACCCGTCTATGCGAAATTTGAGAAGATTCTATGAGATGTCGTGCCAACAGTATGCTCACCGTAACCCTACAAAACAATCGAATAACCAACCCTCCTATATAAAGTATCGGCGAGAAAATTTTCTTGAAAATTTTGGGGCCCCTGATGTGGAATAATGCCGCTGAATCCTGTAGGATGTGGGAGCAAATGGAAACCGGCATTGCATTGAGATGATGAGTAGTGGATCTTCCAGGGTGTGGGAATTGTAGAGAATCGGCATTGCGTGGAGGCGGCGGAATGGAGCCTCTGAGCTAAGAGAACCCATTTTGCATGGAGGTGACATAGGGAAGAGAACATCTACGCTACATACCAGTTAAAGATGTAGACCGGGTGACCCGAGAGAATTACCGGGTGACCCGAGGATAGCGCGGAGGGTGACCCTGGAAACTATTCTCAGGTGTTACTGCCTGAGTTAGGACACACTGTACAGCTACTTCACGCGTTGCGGTTATTAGGGTGTTTGACTGCCATAGGGACACGAGTGCAAGATTGGGGTGCGGATTCCGGACCTAGATATAGTCTATCCGAAACGACGAGTCCGCCCGCACGCGGGGATCGAGAGGCGGCGCGGCTGGGACGGATGCTGTTGGCTGCCACGTCGTCCACGTCACAGCCAAATCATTGGTCGATACCACAAAGATAACGATGAAACGTGGTGCGCAGATTAGAGTTGATGACGTGGAGTGCTGGCAAATGTGGCAGCTCCTCGATCCCGCGTGCGTGGGCGGACTCGTCGTTTCGGACAGACTATATTGTCTTTGTTGCAAATGATCTGCAAGAATAAAATTTCCGAAATTCAACTGACTCAGTGTGTTTGGTTCACAATGTGTTAAAATGTTTCATGCTTTTGCTTATTGAAAGGATATTCCATATTCTACATTGCTCGTACTCAAGAAAGGGCTTAATACACCAAAACAATGAAGAGAAATGATCCTAGCAGGAGCATGGGTTCAATTCGTAACCAAGAACGAAGCACCATTACTGATTACTGTTTTTGGCATGGATCCCTGCGCACATATAGGACATAGATCTCTGGGATATGTAGCTTTGTCCGCTTTTTAGTTTGAAGTAAAGTTGCACGCAAAACTGTTGGAACGACGCTGTCAAAAATTTGGTTTTGTTTACCGGACGGATACCGTCTTTTTTTCGACCTTCAGGAAAAGTGGCGCGAACTTATGACTACAGACTATAGTTTTACATTAACGTCAAGTGGCTGCCACATCCACACTTTCTAGCGTCCCGTAGGGGCGCTAGTATTTGAATGTATTCTAAAATACAGTGTTTGGCGTGTACCAATCGCAATCTTGCAGAAATAGCATTATGTGCAAACCAGATACAATATTCGTGTTCAACACATCGAATCTAAGCTTCTTTTTCAAATTGCAGCGGAAAAAAAATCACCGAAAATTTCGGGGCAACGGATGTATAATAGTTCCGAATTTCTCTCCAAAATTTGGTCCGAATCGGTGAAGCCCCCGCCGTCCCCCGCAATTTCTATCCATTACCGAGACCACGTTTCAGTTCCGCCTCTGGGAAGAGGGATCCCCATAACCAAGCGATTCATAGGGAATCCGAATAGCATGTAGGCGGCAAGGAGCAGATCCTCTGAGCAAAAAGTTTCAACCCGCGCTACAGGGAGTAGTCAGGGAAAGATGATCTTCTAGGGGATTGGAGCCATAGGGAACCCACATCACACGTTGGCGACAAGAATTTGATCCTCAGCAAACAGAACCGCGGGAAATCCGCACTGCTTGAAGAAGACGAGCAGATGATCCTCCGGGCTAAGAGAGCCGTAGGAAACCCGCACTTCTCGAAGGGATCAGAGAGCGGATCGGAGCAAAGAGATTCATAGGAACCCGCGTTACAGGGATTAGTCAATAGGAGGACCCCCCCCAAGGGGTAGGAGCCGAAGGGAACCCGCATCGCGTGTTGGCGACGACCAGATTATCCTCTGAGAAAATATAGCCGTTAGAAATCCGCACTGCTTGGAAGCGACAGGGAGGTGACCCTCTGGGCTGAGAGGGAGCCCGCAATGCTCGAAGGGATCAGAGAGCGGATTCTCTGAGCAAAGAGATTCATAGGAACCCGCGTTACAGGGATTACTCAGTAGGAGGATCCTTGGGGGGGTGGGAGCCATAGGGAACCCGCGCTACAGGTAGAAGTGAGGAGGAGGATTCTCTGAGAGGTAGGAGCCGAAACGAACCCGCACTGCATGGAGGCGTCAGGGAGCGGATCCGGCACTATTCCACATTAGGGCCCCCAAAATTTCCATGAAAATTTTTCCGTCGAAACTTTGTATAGGAGAGTTATTTGAGGTGCAGAACACGAATATCGTATCCATTTTGTACCGTAACTCCTTTTTTATAGGATTGTGGTAAGCATACTGTGGACACAACATCTCACAGAATCCTCTCAATTTTCGCATAGACGAGTTGTTTTAGGCGCTGATCACGAATATCAATTTTATTTTGCATGCCTCTTTCACTTTCTTCCCGAAATCGGCATTTTCTATCAATTTACTACCGTATACCTACCGCATCTTCATGAGAACGAGGATACGGTACAAAACGGATAGGATACTCGTGACCAGCTCCCTAAATAACCCGTCTATGCGAAATTTGAGAAGATTCTATGAGATGTCGTGCCAACAGTATGCTCACCGTAACCCTACAAAACAATCGAATAACCAACCCTCCTATATAAAGTATCGGCGAGAAAATTTTCTTGAAAATTTTGGGGCCCCTGATGTGGAATAATGCCGCTGAATCCTGTAGGATGTGGGAGCAAATGGAAACCGGCATTGCATTGAGATGATGAGTAGTGGATCTTCCAGGGTGTGGGAATTGTAGAGAATCGGCATTGCGTGGAGGCGGCGGAATGGAGCCTCTGAGCTAAGAGAACCCATTTTGCATGGAGGTGACATAGGGAAGAGAACATCTACGCTACATACCAGTTAAAGATGTAGACCGGGTGACCCGAGAGAATTACCGGGTGACCCGAGGATAGCGCGGAGGGTGACCCTGGAAACTATTCTCAGGTGTTACTGCCTGAGTTAGGACACACTGTACAGCTACTTCACGCGTTGCGGTTATTAGGGTGTTTGACTGCCATAGGGACACGAGTGCAAGATTGGGGTGCGGATTCCGGACCTAGATATAGTCTATCCGAAACGACGAGTCCGCCCGCACGCGGGGATCGAGAGGCGGCGCGGCTGGGACGGATGCTGTTGGCTGCCACGTCGTCCACGTCACAGCCAAATCATTGGTCGATACCACAAAGATAACGATGAAACGTGGTGCGCAGATTAGAGTTGATGACGTGGAGTGCTGGCAAATGTGGCAGCTCCTCGATCCCGCGTGCGTGGGCGGACTCGTCGTTTCGGACAGACTATATTGTCTTTGTTGCAAATGATCTGCAAGAATAAAATTTCCGAAATTCAACTGACTCAGTGTGTTTGGTTCACAATGTGTTAAAATGTTTCATGCTTTTGCTTATTGAAAGGATATTCCATATTCTACATTGCTCGTACTCAAGAAAGGGCTTAATACACCAAAACAATGAAGAGAAATGATCCTAGCAGGAGCATGGGTTCAATTCGTAACCAAGAACGAAGCACCATTACTGATTACTGTTTTTGGCATGGATCCCTGCGCACATATAGGACATAGATCTCTGGGATATGTAGCTTTGTCCGCTTTTTAGTTTGAAGTAAAGTTGCACGCAAAACTGTTGGAACGACGCTGTCAAAAATTTGGTTTTGTTTACCGGACGGATACCGTCTTTTTTTCGACCTTCAGGAAAAGTGGCGCGAACTTATGACTACAGACTATAGTTTTACATTAACGTCAAGTGGCTGCCACATCCACACTTTCTAGCGTCCCGTAGGGGCGCTAGTAAATATAACTGCTCCATTGAGAAGAAAATCATTGAGTCAAAAAATAAGCCCGCTTTCTACAAACTTCTCCGCTCCAGACTATCTCGCAGACAATCGATTGGTGCTCTAAAGGGCAACAACGGAAATCTCATCAGAAATAATTGTGAGAAAGTAGAGCTTTTTGCCGACTCATTTGAAAAAGTCTATGATGATAGCAATTGTGAAGAAACTCCATGTATAAATTTTGAGCAGAAGTCACCTATGCAAGATTCGGTTTGGTTCCACCGTGACAAATTATACGCTCTCCTATCCAGATGGCCAACATCGTATTCAAGGACCCCCCATGACATTCCCTTTCTTTTTATTCGTTCGATTCGAGGAGCAATCGTAGGTCCTCTTGAATTCATCTTCAACTTGAGCTTCATGAGATGTGAAATACCCGTAAAGTGGAAGCATGCACTCGTCACACCAATACCAAAGAAGCCTCCCTTCGATCTTGCAGACAATTATAGGCCCATAAGTATAACATCCATTTTCTCGAGACTATTTGAGAAAGTTTTGAAAGAAAAGATAGTCAACCACCTCGAGACACAGAAAATTATTTCTCCTTCTCAGCATGGATTTCAAAAAGGCAAATCCACTGAAACAGCGATGCTAACCGCACTTAATCAATGGACTTCTACTCTTGATGATAAAAAACCATTAGATGTTGTTTATTTTGATTTTGCCAAAGCATTCGACAAAGTTCCACATAAACTTCTTCTTTTGAAACTAACCAAAATAGGCATACATGAACGTATTATATCTTGGCTAAAATGCTTCCTAACAGAAAGGACGTTTCAAGTTTGCATTAATGATACTCTTTCCTCCATACGACGGATTTCTAGTGGAGTACCTCAGGGTGGAGTGTTATCCCCGATTCTATTCAATATATACACCTACGAACTTCCAGATATTATCACAGGAAGAGATATAGGATGTATCGCATTTGCTGATGATTTGAAAATATACAGCCCCGTAGTCACAGCAAGTGACAGTATTCGCCTACAAAATGCTATAGATGCTGTTGCAGCTTGGTCCAATGAATGGAAACTTCCGTTGTCGAAACAAAAAACCAAAGTACTACATGTAGGTCGGAAAACCCCAAACTAACATACAACCTTTGTTCAGAGCCTGTCTCTGAAGCATCAGAAGTCACTGACCTTGGCTACCTCATAGATAAGAACCTCTCCTTTAGCAATTACGTCAGAAAAATCAGGGCAAAAGCAACAAGACAGATCCACTATCTTTTCAAAGCCCTCCGAACCAAAAATACAACGGTGATGATTAATGCATACAAAACATATGTTAGACCAATAATGGAGTACGGAACCACTATATTCAATCCTTACAAGAAATGCTTGATTAACATGATTGAAAAAATTCAAAACAATTTCACAAGAAAGCTTATGATTAGAACTGTAGGTTTCTCAAACTTCTCATATCAAAAAATGCCACCGCCTAACAGTAGGAACATATTGTACCACTTACAGTCATTACAGAAAAGGAGAAGACGGAACGATCTTCTCATGATATATAAGATCCTACATAATCTCTGTGAATTAAAAAGTTCTGATTTTTTCGTTCTGCGTAAATCTATCACAAGAGGTGGAACATTAAAGCCACACATATCTGTGGCGAAAACAACAATACGTCAGAATTTCTTCACTCATAGAGCGCTCTCTGAATATTTGAAGTTCACCAAAAACAAAAGTGTGCCAGTGAAATTTTCTCTATACAAAAAGGCAGTTGGCGAGTACCTGGACATCTAGCTCGAATATATGAGGTTTACTGCTCACCAAATTGTAGTGTTTAATGTTAACATATATGTACTTAAATACGACTGTCGACTAGATTACTTGTACTGTACTACTAATACCTATGCTTGTGTTCGAACCTGTACATTGTAATCACATGGATATACCATGTAATAAATAAATAAATAAATAAATAAATAAATAGTACTAGGTTATTTGAACACTTTTCATGACGTTGATTATCATCCGCAGGATAATCGACTTTTTCTCCATAACCTTCATATTTTTTGAGAACATCTGCCAGATTGGAAGAGCTGGTGGTTATTGCTTTTTTGTAAAGATAGAGCGCCATTTTTGCTTACGCGAACTCTTGGAGTGAAAAAGGTAAGCTGCTGTTGAGCTTAGGATGGTGGGCAAACGAGGGTTTGCGATTTAGGGCTAACTGAGTCCCTAGATTAGGTAAATCTAACCCTAAATGCGGCTTTAGTTTAGCCGATGCACCAATAATGTGGTGACTTAGGCGGTTGGGTGGCGCCTTTAGGTTTCTGGGCGGTTGGGTGGCGCCCTTCAGAATAAAACAGTGGTTCAGTGGTAATAATCGTTTATCTCAATTCCAGCGTATTGCCGGTATGGATGCAACAAAAGAAAGTGAGGCTGACGCCCCGCCCTCACAACATATTGGCACACTCAAGGGTGCCAGAGGCAAAGGTTCTGGCGATACGCCAGAACAGTAGAGAGAAAATAAGGTAAGGGTTTAAAGTCCATCACGGAACCGGTTTTCGCAACCTCGAAGGACGTTGGCTTACAATACAGTGCGTATCATAGATATACGGGCACCACAAAAATTACGGTATCTGCTCTGCCACGCGTGCCCGCAAAACCTTATACCACTCCTTTTTTCTTCGAAAAATGGAAAAATGAAGTGAAGCCGTGAAAATTAACTGTGTAATCCCATTTCTCAATGCATCATAATTATACGGGCACCATGAAAATTACGGTATCCTACAGGTAGAAGGTACCCTCAGTGAAAAATGAATAAAAACATTCACTTACACGGGAATTCCTGTCTGAAATTTGGAATAAGTAGTGGCAATCGTTCTTCGATTAGACATACAATCCCACCAGGATCGGATCGTTCTGAGGCGGAACAGGAGCAGGTAAGGACAATTCACCATGAGGGCCTCCACAATCGCATGAGGGTGTCGATGGCCCGATCGCAAGTTTGCGGAGATTCGAGCACCATCGACACCCTCATGCAAGATTCTGACTCCTACAGGTAGAAGAGAAGACCTGGCAGGTCGAGGAAGCTCTCTAGCAGCTTGGGGAACGATAGATATCTTCGGACGCCGTGGTATCCATTAAGGGGGTTTGAGCCTATTATCAGCATAGATGACGATTAAACGCAACGGCAACATTGCCCGTTTTCACCTTCGACCTGATCCTAGGCTCGCAGCCTTTTATTGGGTTGGGGAATAAGTTCGTTCGGTTTTTTTCAACTTGTTTTTTCACGGTGATTTGAATCCTGCTTTACTTGCCGTCATAGTCCATTTTGTAGCCCCTGATTTGCCCTTTACAACCATTGCATCCTCATTTTTCAATTCTCGTTCTTCCTTGTTTTCTACAACATGGATTGTGACCACCCAAGTCAACGAAGTTGAACCTCCCAACCGACTATAGTTCGTCTTCAATCGTAGATCGAATGTGGCTCAATTGGCTAGCGATATCAACGACGCTTAGAGAGGAACCTTTACTCCTGAAAAGACAGCATAGAAGTGGTAAATCCACTTTATACAGGGCAAATTTGGCTTTGAATTTGCTTCTTGTTCTGGACGCTCAGTTTGTGGGATATAAAGGCGATTATCCGCTAAGGTTGCTTTGGATGTAAGGAATAATCACTACTGTTGCTAACTTTGAACAATGTGTGAGTTTGGCTAACGCATTCCGTGCAAAATCCCAAAATGCTCGATAAGAGGTGATCGTCCACATTGGGTGTGCTCGACTTCTCTGTCGAAATTTCACCAAAATGACTAGAAAGAAACTCGACTGTAGGGGTCTTTCACTAGTAACTACTCTACAGGTTTAGTGCAGTCATACACAGCTTATTTTGTTCACATTCCTATTGATTTCACAAATTTTATCCCAAGAGTTGCGGTTGCGGGCTATAAATTGAGTCGTCTCAAACAAACAATTTTTCGTAGACATGGAGCTGACAAACTGCGCTGTCTCTGGCAGCATTAATAGAAGAGGACACGAGCTATGCAACCCATTTAGTGCGGTTTTCATTGTTCGTGGAAACTAGTGGTTTCTATGCTCATAAAAAACCGAACGAACTTATTCTCCAACCCAATACAAAGTTCCAGGGCAGCAGCATGCATGACAGAACACGAAGACAGACTGGTCAAAGGTATGCATAAATTTTCTGAGGCTCCCAAAGACTAAAAATCGGGGTCAAATGATGTTTTCCGATAGAAAAAAGTTTAGCTTGGATGGCTCAGATAGAAATGCCTACTACTCAAGGGATCTTAGCAGTTCCGAAACAAAGGGTGCTTTGGAACTGGCACTGTTATGGTGTTAGGCGGCTCTTGTTAGGGAGAAGTGTTCGACTTCACCTTTGTTTTGACTCCAATGAACTCATCCGTCTACCTGGGGATGATCAGTGTTTGGCTTTTACCTTATCTTTGCCAGCACAGTGGAAAGCCATTGATTTTCAGGCAGAACAACGCAATCATCTACATCGGCCGTTTGGGGAAGGCATTGTTTCAGTACCACAACGTGACCGTTATAGTTTCTTTCATCTGCCATATCTCTTATTCTGACTGCAGGAACCAGGATCTTGCTGGAGAGTGCCAATGGTGCTAGAATCCCGACGAACTTGCACGGCGATCCTGCGGCTGTGGAGCCTTCACGGTGAATTGTCCCTACCTGCTCCTGTTCCGCCTCAGAACCACCCGACCCTGGTGGGATTGTAGGTCCAATTGAAGAACAATTGCCACCACTTATTCCAAATTTCAGACAGGAATTCCCGCGCGAGTGGATGTTTTATTCACTTTTTACTGGGGGTGCCCGTATAATTATGTATGATACACTGAGAAATGAGATTAAACAATTTACAGAGCTACACTTTATTTTTCCATTTTTCAAAGCGAAATGGAGTGATACAGGGTTTTCGCGCACGCCGAATTCAATGGTAGCAGTGGATTTTGTCAGAAATGTGTGGCAGAGCAGATATCGTAATTTTTGTGGTGCCCGTATCTATGATATATCTACGATACGCACTGTAGTATGGCAAGCTACGTTTCAGTCGTACATTTAGTAGATACATATAAACGCGCTCCACTGTTGATACCGCATCTATCACTTGTTGGACCGCGGCTCAATACTGGACACCCAGTCAAACCACGAGCTGTCGTGTCAATCTCGTGTGAATGCTTTTTTCTTTCTTTTTTCTTAGAGATATATTGAAGTAGTAGTATTGTAGTAGTAGTATTTCATCAGTTTCATGGTATGATAGCGCAACATTCTGTTCCAGAGGAGAAGCCGAGGATCTAATTTTTTGGTCGTTGACAATGTCTGACGTTTTTTTTTCAACAACGTCTGACGTTAAGCCACTCAGGCATTCAAAGCCTAGAAAGCAAGTGAGTTGTAGAGATGCTGTTGGTGATGTTACATAGTTACAGATCTGGCCGTGTTGCCGAATAATGAGTGTTAGTGCGAACAATGGTGTTTAAAAACAGCCCCGGAAGGAGCGGAAGGACATAGTTCGTCCCACAGTATCCTTTTCGCTTCAGGACCGCCAACCTGTGACAGTTTAGGGTGTCAGCGGTGCAACTTTGCCTTGGAGCGCGACAGGCAGTGGGAAGCAGGATGTTTACTGCAGTATTTTTTTTTCGCTCGGGATCGCCAACCTATGACAAACCCCGCATTTGTGGCGTCGAACCATGTCCTTCCGCTCTTTCCGTGGCTGTAAACAAAACGGGAGCACTGGCTACTAAGACGTATGCAGGTGTGCACATCGAGGAGGGCTGCAAACGGGTGACGGTCAAGAGGTGCGCTCGAGAAATTCTCGCACCTCTCTCGCACATCGCTCGCACCTATAATAGCGGGTGTCGTGTAAGAGCTGCCCATATCGGCATCAGCTGTTACCAGCTAATGTAGATGGTCCCCCGAACGGAGCTTTGCCGCCAGAAATGTCGCGCGCGGCAGAAGGCAGTTGAAGGTGAATAGTAGACGCAGACACCGCGGATTTAAAGCTGCTGAGAACTTTTGATGCTAGGATGTCAAAACCTTATTCACCCATGCAACCATAAAGTCAACTGTTAGCAGTACATACGCTATATATATCATGACTTATAATAACAGGCTTAGTCTGTTTTCATGTCTGTCTGTACGTAAGTATGTATGTGTGTCAGACCGTTACGAAATTCTACAATTGGTCAGTGATCGTGATTGTGTGGTGATTGCAAGATCACATAAAAGGCTACGATCGGGTGTGGTATGGTTGAGTGGGGTAGGGATGAGATCGAGGCGAAGGTTGGACAGTGTGCAACGGGTCCGTCAATGGAGTCAATGCAGAAGGGCTGCGCCGGCGTCCAAAAGGTCCAACGCTGTGATAGGGCCTCACCGGCACTAAAAATCGGGGACGACGGGTCCAACGATGCGATAAGGGTGCGCCGGCGCCCAGAAGTGGGGAAGATGGGTCCACCACTGTGATAAGGGTGCGCCGGCCTCCAAAAGTGGGAGAGACAGGCCGACAGCTGTGATAAGGGTGATATTTTTTCAAAAAAATTGACTGGTTTGTGCCCGTTTTGAGGTGGAGTTTGCTATTACTATAGCACGAAGTTTGTAAGTAATAAGTTGTAAGTCTTGATCATAACGTCAAAAGAAACTCGGAGGGCACGTCTATGACTAATTGATTTGTCTTGAGGTGTTGTCAGATGATCCCCCCAAGCCCTAGTTCTCCATTTGCAGGGATTTTTCCTCCTAGGGATGTGCTACAGGCAAAGTTGATCCTTTCCTGTAGTGCTAGGTCACTATCGTAGACACGACTCAATGACTGATATTCTGAATACTCGCTTTATTTTCTGGGCAATGTTCTAGGTTACGTAGAATATTGGGTCTCCATAATCTTCCCAATGCTTGATAAGGGAATATCAATTGGACAGTCCAGATCCCAGCTGAACAGACGAACAGACTTCCAAGCTTTTTTAAGCGAAAGAGACATTCTCTACCGTTTTTTAACGGTAGGGAGGAGCAAATCCCGTGTCAAGACTTGAGGTTCTAAGCACGGAGTAGTGGGTGAAGTCAGGCAAGGCCAATGATCATCTTAAAAATAAAGTTCGAAGGGGCACTTCAACGAACCCGCAAAAAATCAAAAAACACCTATGTCAGGTATTTCTGCCCATGTGATAAAGGTCCTCACAAAACTCACTGAATTAGATAAATTGTAAAGATGAAAAGTGCTTCGAACTTCAAGGGATCTATTTCTATTTGCTTTAAAATTTCACTGCAATAGTTTATCTTTAAGTGATCTAGGCTGGAATCTTTCTGATACCACTGTGACTCAAAGGATCAAGTCAGTGATTGAGAGCTTAATTTTGGATTTCATACTCATTCACTTATGTTGAGATATCAGAAAACATTTGGCTCCAACAAATTTCTTTCGATATTGTCAAGCACTATAGTGCTGGATGGACCGTCGCTAGTGTACTACTGCAACGGCGGTCCATCGCGCGCGACAATATGTACGAGTTGTCTCTCTGGCTGTCTTCTTTAGCTATGAAAGGTTTAGAGGCAGACGGATACTGTAGTCATGGCTGCCTCTGCCTGTGGGAAGCTGCGGTCGAGGTGCGACATGACCCAGCTAACGACCGAGCGCACCTCTTGACTCGGACCCCTGCAAACTAGCCACACTCCAGAATGGCTGCATGCAATTGCAGACTGTGCGCCTACCGTAATCCACGCCTAAATTAAATATTTTTGGGTTCCAAACTGCGCTAGGTGGGCTTTTGAGTACTTTTTTGTTTGCTTTCTGGCATATTTCGAGTGCTTTATGGAATTTTAGGTCCACATTTACATTTATTTACTCATTTGAGCAGGTTTTTGGAGAATTAGCCTTTGTTTTGCTCACAACTTGTAGTCTGAAGGAGCGTAGTTGAAATATGTTCACTGTAACAGTGTTCGCCAACAATGTGGAAATCCAACATCGATGTGCTACTCGGAGAACTCCCATTCGAAAGAAATTTGGTACAAAAATAGGTAGAAACACCTTTATCTCGATGAAGTTGAAGCTATCGCCTTCACTGAGCATGCTGAAGCCGTTGTAGACGATTAACAAGCAGAGAAGCTAACACGTGATGCACGTTTTAGACAATCAATTTCCTTTCCGGAAATAATTTCGGTATAAACTTCTTTCTGATGGTGTGTTCTTATGACTATGCTAATCATAGAAGAGGCTGATATACTTATATAGAAAGCGTGCAGTATTTTCTCGAAAGCACAGGTGCGATAGGGGTGAGAACGCCCCTGCCAAAGTGAAGGGGGTTACCGGGCAAAAAGTGAAGGGTGTCGACCGGGGGGCCTTTCTGCTTCCTTTTAGTAAGAGTTGTGGTATTGGTAAGTGTCAATGCCCTATCCATTGATGTAATACCCAACATGTCTTCAAATGCCATGGAAACTGAGCAAATCTTGCAATATATTTCTGCGAACACACCATTCAACATTTTCATGAAACCGTACGATAGCGATGAGTCATCGCTATCATGCTGCGGATGCTCTAGGCTACTGCTTTCAAATGAGGAAACAGCCATTGATTACATGAATGAAGATAGTCCTCAGCACACCTTCATGATATGGTCCACTCATACATACACAAGTGCATAGCATTTCTTCTCTCCTACATACAAAAATTTGACACTGAAATTACACCTGCTTTTGAGCTATTTTTGCTTATTACAGCTTTATTCGGAAATGAAACCTAGGAGTGAAGGGTACCTATGTTCTCCTCCTCCAATCCCCTAACTGATAAACCACATTTCGTTTCATGTGGTTGCGTTTCTTTTTCTGTGAAGGGGGGTGAGAATGTTTCTGAAGCCATTCTCACCCCATGCGCGCGCCTCTCTTCCCTCATCGCACTATCTCGCCATTTGTCTAACAACGGGCACGAGAATGCCCCGTTGTTTCGGCTCACCCACCCTATTTTTGAACCAGAAAAGGGTTTCCCCCATACATTTGTATATGGGCGGAAAGCGCATCCTTTCTAGTATGTATGCATGTAAATACTTACCACTTTCTCGGAAACACAAGAAGAAATCCTTCGAAAAACACCTAATTTGTGGAGTTTTCGACCGTCCTGTTGGTACCACTTTTTTGCCTGCTCATCTTACACTAACTATCACAACTCATACACGAAAATGAAGAGAAAAACTTTGCAAAGTGTGGAGGACTATCCTCTTTCCGATTAGTTCACGAACTTTTCCATAATGATCTTAGAAACATACATGCTATGTTTTTCATACCCTTATGTGTTCAAAAATTTCTCCGCCAACATGCTATCTATCGCTTCCCACTTCTAACATATAAACTCTACTAGGTTTAAGCTTCAATTTACCCTTCACTCTTATCTAATTCTTTGTCCTTCACATACATACGTCATTTTCCCTGTCTGCGGCAATGGTCACATTGCGCGCTCCATCCAACACTAACGTCATTTCGATTCCTGACTCCTTTATTCACATGGACAGCAATAGAATCGATCCTCTGTCATTGAATTTGTTCAGTTTCACTTCACTAAACTTTTGATTTCTTCACTTCCTCGTTTTCTGTAACTGGTTTGGTGAAGGGGGTCTATTGGCCCCCTCCCAAAGTGAAAGGGGTCTGAGCCTTGGCTCGGACTATCGCACCTATGCTCGAAAGTTAATACTCCCTCCTTTCCAGACGCCGGCGTTGTAGAGAATCCATTTGTTGGTGGCACCTATACACTGAACGTGCGTCCAGCCTCCACATTTTCGCCTGCTGGAGGCTATGAAATGGTTCCAGTGTACACTGGATAATGGCTATGAATCCGTTTGCCACTTCAATACCCTTTCCCAACGAGCAAAGTGTCAATCGCCTTGCCAATTCCTCTAGCATGTTGACACAAAAAAGGTGACAGTACCTTTAATGAATCGTAATACTGACAATCGTAACTGCACCACAAAAACTAAGGAAAATTATAACAGTATAAAGTTTCTCCGCACGATGCCTTGGTGCACATCGATGATGGACGAACACCTTTCATCACCTATCAGTTGGAAAAGTGTTAGGATGTCATAATTTACCTCGATATTCGGTAAGATTTTAAGGAATTCGTCAATCATAGTCAGTGAGAGGGCGGGAGAGTCATAATTATCGAGCAGTATGTGGGAAGTTAGGCAGCTCTCAACAAGATGCGAACGAGCTGCGAGACAAATTTCACTATTACTTTTCGTATAAATAGTCAGCCACCTTGGGCTGGGGTTTCATTAAACGATGACCAGGCAAACCTGTGCGAGTTACCACAATTGGTTACCGCGAAGACTACACAAC
This sequence comes from Ancylostoma caninum, assembly GCA_037903475.1. Lineage (NCBI taxonomy): Eukaryota > Metazoa > Nematoda > Chromadorea > Rhabditida > Ancylostomatidae > Ancylostoma > Ancylostoma caninum. The sequence goes on from JBAJFG010000264.1 coordinate 346,866, forward strand.
ATTAGGAAGCTAATATTAGTTCAAGGGACGAAGAAGGGTTGATGGGAGTATGTGAGGGAATACCAACATACATAATGTGCATACATATAAAGTACGGTAGAGGTTATAAGAATAGTGGATGCGATCTTTGTTGGCCTCCAAAAGCATGGAAAGGATGATATCTCTATGATGAGCTCCCTTTTAAAACTCAACTGTGAACAGAACCAGTACTGATTACCCGTACATCTGCTCAATTGACAGATTAAATGTAACTATGGACCTAAAATTCCATGAAACACTCGAAATATGCCAGAGCAGACAAAGAAGTACTCAAAAGCCCATCTAGCGCTGTTTGGAACCCCAAAAATATTTGATTTGGCGTGGATTACGGTAGGCGCACAGTCTGCAATTGCACGCAGCCATTCTGGAGTTTGGCTAGTTTGCAGGCCTCCACATCGAGCTGGGACAAGTTAGAACAAATTTCGAGAACCTCACATTTTTTGCCCAACTCTGCCCGGTTTTGAGGCAAAAAGCGAGCATTCGTGAAGTGACAACTTGCTCAGTGTTCTTTCCCTTGCTCTGCATAGTCTCAAACAGTGGATTGCGTCCTTGTATAGGAAACTCCAAGCGTACGTAGACAAGAATCGAGACCGCGGCGCGGCGCTCTTGGGAAGAGACGCGTGCGCACACCATGCTGAGCTCCCATGATTCTGCCCAAGAGACCCGCGCCGCGGTCCTGACCCCTGTCTGCGTCCGTTTGGAGTTCTCTATACACGCATACCAAAAAGTAAAGACTATTTCTACATGTTTAATTCGGCTCCTTGGCAAATGCTAAGCCTGGCAGTGTTCATCGCTGGACCCATGTGCTCACGAACGCTGCGGTCTTTCGAACACTGTGTTGCAGAAGAGTTTGGAATAGGTTGTTGGTCAGTTGAACAACTTTCCGCCCCCCTATCAGTGCTCTATTATTCTGTCAGAGTTCTGCTCTTGTTTTTATCGCATTGTGGGCACTCCGACTTGGTGTCATCCGTTTATATTAGCTGATCTGATCGAGGATTTTCAGCACATATTTTAGATCTTAGCAAGCTCAAATCCAGTCTGATACTTAGTCGGAATGCCTACAATGCGATAAAAACAAAAGCAGAACACTGATAGAATGATAGAGCACTGATAAAGGACGGAAAGTTGTTCAACTGGACCAACAACTTATTCCAAACTCTTCCCTAACACAGTTTTCGAAAGACCGCAGCGTTCGTGAGTAGATGGGTCCAGCAATGAACGCTGCCAGCCTTGGCATTTGCCAAGGAGCCGAATTAAATATGTAGAAATAGTCTCTTCTCGCATCAAAGTTGAAGAGGGTGGCGAAGCAGCGTGGGTTTCCGGCTCTTATCGTCAGCATGGCTGGCACATAGCCTTCGTTGTTAGGCTGGTTGATGAACACACGACAATTCTTGAATTCCCATAGTAGCTGAACCATTTCCGTGGAAATACCACTTGTTATCAGTGCAAATCGTTCCACACAGAAGAGAATAGGAGTCTGTGAGACAGATCTCTTGAGACATAAATGGATGAAAAGTGGAAGACTCGGATACAGCGTACAGCATATAAATTAGGAAAAACAGGTCTCAGTATTATTTAATACAGAAAAGGTAGCGAAACAAGGAAACGCATGCCTCTAACATTTGGACGCTAGCGAGAGAAGCGCAATGGATGGCATTGTTTCCACTTATACCTTTCACGAGCGGGTCAGCACCCATAGTCAGCATTCCCCGCACCATGTTCAAGCGATGCATTTCAATTGCCAGGAGCAGAGGGTATTTCCTTTTCGGCTGGACCATCATCTTCATAAGGGTGAATAAATCTTAATGTAGAGCGAAGAAAAAATCAACCTAAAATATAAAATGTGTACATCACCGCAAGCAGGGCTACTTGTTTGGTGGGCATACACATGGCTGTGCGCCAGTGGCGGACGCAGAAAGTGGGCGGGAGGGGGGGCGTGGGAAGAAAAGTGGGGTCTCCGCCGTTTTGGGGACCCAGACGGAAAATAAAATTAATAATAATATTAATTATAATAATAAACAATAAATAAAAAATATATTAAAAATAATAATAAAAATAAACAATTAAAAATAAACTAACACAAGATTTTTATTTGTATTGTAAAGTAATTTCGAAAATTTGGCGACCCATTCTCGCGCGCCCCCCTGCGTCCGCCACTGCTGTGCGCATATTTCATTACTTTATCTCTATGCAGAAATTCCAGAATTGAATCCAAACTTTGATTTTATGAAAGTTTTAGAAAATATAAATGACCGTCTCGATGAACCAAACCTCTACAGAAGTAAAAAAAAAACAGCAGCTCAGTCAAAGAGGTACTCTATTCTTCATTCGCTGGTCCTTCTCCATCCCTCATTCAAGCAGCAGATGCTCTTTTTGGTACGCAGTGTGTCGGAATAGCGGCCCACGCAGATTTTGGCTTCCTTAATGTTTTGAAGCTTTTTCTCTTCCAAGAAATGTGTCGTCGATGGGAACAAAGAACATTCTAATTGTGTCGAGTCTGGGCTATATAGCGATCATATGCAAAACCTCATCCAATCCAAGAAATGAAAGCGACCGATGGATTGGTTGGCAACCTCAACTTCGGTTCAGTTATCCATGTTTCAGGGAATTTTCAAAAACTCACTTTACTATGGATTTAGCGGAATAGCAAAGCATACTAGACTCTCTGCATTATGCATTATCCCGAAAGTCCGGAATATATAAATTCAGTTTAAAATGCTAGCATTTTAGGTTTCTACCGATGTTAGCCTAATACAGGATGAATAACAATACGCGTTTTGCTTCCGAAAGAGCACTGCTTTGCACTGTTCTGTTCTACTAATGTGAGGTACGAAATGAAGAAAGGAGACTTCTCAACTTATCCAACAATAACTTTCACTTTTGTTTGCATTTATATCTAATGTAACCTTTGTTTATCGTTGTTTGTTTATTGGTCTTCTCTAGAACCACTGCCGTGTCCAACCACTGCCGTGTCGACTTCAAGCAGCATGTAGGTCCTAGAACTTAAGGTTCCCCCGCTCTGAATCTGCCTAATGCTAAGCGCTTGAGCACTGTTCCGCAAAAACATTCGGAAACTACCTTCCCATCGTATCAGACTTCAAGGCAGAACATGCTCTTTCAGAAGCAAAACGGGTGTTGTTACCAGGGTCAAGCGTCCGATGGGAATTTCCCATGAGGGGGTCGTATGGGAGGGGGTGGGAAGGGGGGGAGGGAGGTCGTATTGGAGAGGTGTAGGTGGCGTACGTAGAGGGGTGGCTTGACCATTGAATGTAAGTTCATGATTGTTTCATGACATGACAAATGACGTTCCTGCCAAGAACGATCACGTCATATCGAGTTAAAGCAGGACTGGTTGGCAGCGTATGAGGGAAATGGGCTTCAGCGCACCCACGGTTTCGATTCCTGGCGCTTTCAATAGATTTTTGTATTGGTCGGAATCACTTCAGAATCAAATGTGGAGTAAAGAGGGTGGAAATGTTATAAAAAATAGTGTGGGTAGCGAGATCAGTCGATTGCACATGCGAGGATTCGCCTGCAGGGCCCGTCAGAACGTGGAAAAGTAGAGTGACTTAGACCTTGTGCTGAAGTTATCTGACTCGAAATCAGCAAACGTTTTTCAACATATTCGTAGAGGACGATTAGCACTATCTCCTGCCAGAGTTTCAATTTTCTAGACCTTCACATTTTTTTTGGGAGCTCGATGGGAAAGGAGAAATTTCCCATCTAACTCACGCAAGCAGGAGCAATTATTGGGGTGCGATAATGGGGATGAAGAATCAATGCTTGGAGCTCTATTACGTGAAGGTAGTGATATTCCGGTAAAAAGCAAACTCTCTTCATGGGAGTTGGAGGAGTGAAAACCTCGCATTTGAACAGAAGGTGAAAATGGAGTAAATCTGTTTGGGAAATCACTGAGAAGCAATTTGCAGACATCACAAAAACTTGTCTTCGATGAGTTTTAGCTGAGGAAATTTCCCATTTGAATACAGAATCTGGCTCCACGAAGTCCGCTCGTTTTCCCGCAATTTAGATGGGAAATCGATGGGAAAATCGCCAAATTTCCCAGCGATTTCCCATCGAGCTCCCAAAAACATATGAAGGTCTAGAAAATTGAAACTCTGGCAAAAGATAGAGCTGATCGTTATCTATGGAGATGCAGAAAGGCATTCGCTGATTTTGGGTCAGAGAACTTAGGTACGAGGTCTAAGTAACCCTAGTTTTCCACAAACTGGCGTCCCCAGTAGGCGAATTCTCGCATGTGTAATCAATCGATTTCGCTTCCCTTACCTCATTTTTAGGTCTTTCCCTGCTCTCCACTCTGCACTAAATCCTGAAGCGGTTCCAATACGTGCAAAAATTTCTTGGAGGCGCCGGGAATCGAACCCGTGAGCGCGCAAATGCCAACGCTGAAACCGACTTCTCGCATGCGCTGCCAATCAATCCTGTTTTGACACTTCATGAAGTGATCGTTCTTGCTCGCTGTCTGGTCCGATCGGATTAGAAAGGATGAATATCGACTTCAAGATTGTTTTAGATCCAGTTTTGGGCTTCTAATGTGTTTCGTTTGTGTCTTCTTCCTTGAAACTGCTCATTGTACAGAGAAAACATGTGGGGGCAGAGAGGGGGGGGGGGGGTCGTGAGAAGGTGGGGTTGGACGAGGAATAGGGGGGGGGTCGTATTGAGGGTCGGTTTTTCCTATCGTCATGCTTCACGCTGGTTGTTACCCAACTTGTATTAAGCTAACATAAGTGGAAACGCTGCTCACATAATGAAACTGTTGTGTACCCGCCTGTCTCCAGGCACACAAACTGTCAGCTTCTCTCTAGGGTCTCTTTCTTGCGACCCTCAACCTCAACCCTCTCTTCCTTCGAGGGTAACTCCAACCAGTACTTCTGTACCTCACACCAGACAGTAATAGTTTATTAGAAGAGAATACAGTAGGCGGGGGCGGCTGCGGGCTTTGGCTGACTCCAATCCACGGATAGCTAAGGCTCAATCCTAGGGCCTTATATACACCTCTGTTTCCCGCCATCGCACTTCCTTGCGACCTATCCGGACGGGAGATCTCCACGCCACCTAGGGAGATCATCGGTCTCCTGCCTGCCGATAACAGAGTCCCTCCTGGCAACAAGCCATCAGCCACAACAGAAACTATGCCCTTACGGGTTCGAAAAGAGAGAAAAAGCAAATAATTTTGTGGGAGGATGGTTATCCTCCATATTTGCTTTTCTCTAGTTACCGACTTGAATACTGTATCTGGTTCACTGACGAGCACTTCCTCTCCTTTTTTTTTTTGCTAAAAAACCACTCATAGGAAATGATCGAAATACCAATGTTTGACCTCAACATTCCTGACGTCGGCCTAGACAGCTCCAATGTACCAGTAATTAAAGGTGCGAGAGAGCTGCGAGAACCATCTCAGCGAGCGCTTACCGCCACCGTGCAGAGTGCAGAGATGACAGAGTTTTGCAGATCTCGTCCAAGGCACGGCCCACGTTGTCGCCTAGTGCAACGCATCCGGGCGCAGCTACAAGTTGGGTAACTGTAGGAGATACGTTCAAAGTAAACGGATGTCGTTAATGCGATAGATAAAAGTGAGATTAGTGATTTTTTATTTTTTATTTGTTTGTTGTTTATTATTTACTAGCGCCCCTTCGGGACGCTAGAAAGAGGCAGCCACTTGGGACATGTGCAAACGCTTCACACTTGCCAAATCTCTAGAAAATTTATAAAGAAGCAGAACCAATCTTCCAATGGGCCCAAACATGAAGTCCTTCTTATGAGTTGAGTATGAGCATGAGAAGTTCGTTTTCCATCGTATGGCGTATTCGTGCGTATTCCTCACTACCCGACTAACGCAGACGCGTTCTCCATCGGTGGAACTGCATCCTGCCGTTCCCCACACTATTGGACAAGGCGAAATCGTATCCGAGTGTTTTCCGGACTACTGGGCCGCAGCGGGCTTTTCTCCATCGGTGGACCCGTATTCTGGCGCCATTTTCACTGTTAGGCCTGAACCATATCCTGTATTCTCCACTTTACTGAGTCACAGCGGACCAATCCTATATTGGCGGACCCGTATTCTGGTGTTATCCATACTACTGGGCCACGGCGGGCCCTTCCTCCATCAGAGCGCCCGTGTTCTGGCGCCCTCCTCACAGTTAGGGCAAGCCGGATCCGTTCTCCAAGCGCGGGTTCGCATCCTGGCATTCTTAACACTATCGGACTAAAGTGAACCCGTATCCTGACGTTCTCCACACCATTATGCTACGACGGGTCCTTCCTCCATCGGTGGACCCGTATCCTGGCATCCCCCCACACCACTGGGCCACAGTGGGCCCTTTCTCCATGGTGGACCTGTATCTCGGTGTCCCCCGCACCACTGGGCCATGGCGGGCCTTTTCTCCATCGGTGGACCCATATCCTGGCGTTCCCCACAGCACTGGGCCACGGTGGGCCCTTTCTCCATCGGTGGACCCGTATCCTGTCATCCCCCACAGCACTGGGCCACGGAGGGCCCTTTCTCCATTGGTGGACCCGTATCTCGGCGTCGCCGCACCATTTGGCACGGCGGGCTTTTTCTCCATCGCTGGACCCGTACCCTGGCGCCCTCCGCACCATTGGGCCACGGCGGGTCCTTTCTCCATCGGTGGACCCGTATCCTGTCATCCCCCACACCACTGGGCCACAGTGGACCCTTTCTCCATCGGTGGACCTCAGTGGCGGACGCAGAAAGTGGGCGGGAGGGGGGGCGTGGGAAGAAAAGTGGGGTCTCCGCCGTTTTGGGGACCCAGACGGAAAATAAAATTAATAATAATATTAATTATAATAATAAACAATAAATAAAAAATATATTAAAAATAATAATAAAAATAAACAATTAAAAATAAACTAACACAAGATTTTTATTTGTATTGTAAAGTAATTTCGAAAATTTGGCGACCCATTCTCGGGGGGGGGCGCGCGCCCCCCCCCTGCGTCCGCCACTGGTGGACCTGTATCCTAGCATCCCCCCACACCACTGGGCCACAGTGGGCCTTTTCTCCATCGGTGGACCCATATCCTGGCGTTCCCCACAGCACTGGGCCACGGCGGGCCCTTTCTTCATCGGTGGACCCGCATCCGTATATAGTTGATTGGATATACAATGTCATGCCTTCCTATTTAGAGGCTTTTACTCTTTGTTAGTGCAGAAGCTTTCTCGAAACGAACGAATGTTGTAACGAACGAATGTTGTGACTACACAATCGCCGCGAAAATTCAATAGGGGCTGAGGCGACCGCGTAGGTCCAGCCTCCCCGAAGCTTTCGAGACGCGGCAGCTCTCATAGCACGCGTCCATTTCTTCCTGCGAGTGGTCAAAGCGTCGCAACAGTGGAAGGCTGGTTTTCCTGCTGCGTACATTGTGCAGCCTGAAAGCTCGTAAACACTCCCTCACTCCTATGCGGTGAGACCGCCAGCGAAGGTGATGAAATCACCATCCCGTGCATGCGGGAGAGCCAGCAGTGACGAAATTGCGGGTCCCGAAGCGAACGTGTCTGCGTCCATGGAAATCGGCCATTTCGCCACACAGTCTGCGCCTCAAGATTGCGGTGTCTATGAGTGCCGCCCCGTATCTCTAACCGCTCTAGCCCCCTTACGGCGCTTTGTTTAATAGATTGTTTGACTATTACTTTTTTTGTATTCTTTAGGACTATTGTCCCTGATGGAAAGCATTCGGGACCAGCACGATATTGTCTCCCAAGATTCTGTGACGTATCGCATCTGTCTTATATCAATAGTAACCCTGCGGGAATAGAGGTGTGGGGCAAAATGGATATGACATTCGCTTTCTGAGGCCGTATCCAAGAACATGTCCTTTGGAAATGAAATCCAGACGGAAATGTAATCGCGTAACGGCGACTTTTCCAATCCTGCGACCCAAGAACGATTTATCCGGCTTCGAAATTTAGGGCATTCACCTCGGAGTAATCGCGTCGCGAGCTGATCCATTCCAATAGATCAAATTCTCTGTTGAAAGGCTACGTTTCTAGCGGCTCGCACGTAGCCTTTGTATTGGGTCCGCAATTGCACCGATGTTTACTCGTCATTTGGCGGTATTTATGGTTGATGCGCGTCAAGTCTGACGTGGCGATACACAATGCAGAACGAAGAGGGGAAGAAAATTCTTGGCAGGATGCGAATGTTCCTGGTTTTGCCGTCGCGACGTTCACGCGAATAAACTGCGTTCTGATTTTCGCCGCACGGAGACATCGCAAAAACTTCGTGAAATTGCAGGCCGACGCGTCAAATTTAAAGGCAGCAGGAGCTGAAATCCTCGACTCCGAGCTGAGCTGTGGGTGATGACGTACAGACTCAGCACATCCTAAATGTGAAACGAACACAGACAATGATGGCTTACCTGTAGAGAAAATGGAACATTCGTCGCGAACACGCCTGGCCGTGTTCGCGCGCGGGCGAGTTTTCCCCGGCGCGAAAGCCATTGCTGTGCGTGGTTTGGCGCAAGGGGAAAACGAAATGCATTCAATTCACAGGGTTTCATGGCGGGACTCGGCCAAAACCACGCTCCGCAATGGCTTTCGCGCCGGGGAAAACTCGTCCGCGCACGAACACGGCCAGGCGTGTTCGCGACGAATGTTCCATCTTCTCTGCAGGTAAGCCATCATTGTCTGTGTTCGTTTCACATTTATGATGTGCTGAGTCTGTACTTCACCACCCGCAGCTCAGCTCAGAGTCGATAATTTCAGCTCCTGCTGCCTTTAACGCGCATCAACCATAAATAGCGCCATATAAACACGCGGACGAGCTTTCCGCTTCTACGCAAAGATTCGAAAATGTCCGCTATTTTGCGATTAGAGCATAGTTTCTTTGATCTGTCATCAAAGAACATCGCATGTTATCAGCTGAAAAACGATTCCATTTGGAGAACGGGTCTGATTTCCAACTAGTTACGCCCATACCACTTATAGTTAATGAGACGTGTGTGCTCGTTTACATCTTTTGGAAATGATAGGAAGTCATTTGTTATTCTTTCTCTAGGAGCACTCAGATTACTTCTTCATGCCAGAAGATTTCCTTTTCTACAATCTGAAGGTGCATTGAGATATGCACTCCTAACTGACGCTCGCTGTATAGAATTCTGCAATCATTCTATACAGCGAGCGTCAGTTGAGGTTATAAACGACACCCTAAAAAACATGACCAGACAGGTTGTCATAAACCCAAGACTACCTGCAGGTACGTAGGTAGTAGGTATAATGTCATTGGTGCTCTCTCAAGGACTGATAACGTTACAGTGATTAGAAAGGTCACTGTTGAAATGTCAAAAGTCTTTTTTTATACTAGGTTACTGAGTTCTAGTGCTTTTCCGCTATGTGCTTCGCTCAAATAGCACTTTTTCTGCTTACGATGCGCTAAAGAAAACGTTTTGACCACCATATTTAGAGTGAGGCAATCATTAGTAGCGCTAGTGATAGGGTGAACATGGTTTGCGGTGAAAATCATTGAGTTTCTGACCAAAACGCATTCCTACTGAGGAATCCCCTCATTTATCCCATATATCCAAACGATTTCGCGTGGATTAATATTTTCCCGTTGGGAGGAACAATTTCGGCGGATAAACTTTCTTGAATCGCAGGATAAAGCGGCCACGCGCACTCTTGCCGGTTTGTTCTATTTAACCCATTTCTCCAAGTTTCATGGATACGGCTCCACTCCAAATAACCATCTATTATGTAAAGTTTTAGCGCGAAAAAAACTTCTTTTCGAAGTTTTCGGGTCTGCCGATTTCTCTCTCTCTCTCTCTCTCTCTCTCTCTCTCTCTCTCTCTCTGTGTCTCTCTCATCCCATCATGTTTTTTTGTGAACGATTGTCTCCGATTTTTTCCGAGTAGTCATAAGCTAGCAACCTTTCCGTCCATACAAAAATGCTCGTAATTGTTATTTTCCTTTGCTTACGTCACATATGCAGAGCGCTCGTAAACGACACTAGTAATATGTTTGCAGTGACAGGCAAACAATCATCCCATTCTTTTAGGGTTGGGCACGGTTTTCTCGTCGTCACTTCAGTGAGTGTCACATGATATTGATTGGAACTAGGTTCTTTTTGCGATATGGGCATGCTTCTCCCCTCATCCCTGAAATATGTTCCTCTAGAACCATCAGTACTGAAAGCAAATCCATTTCGAAAACGTATTAAAAGATAGCTGTTTCTTCCACCATGTTACTTTTCTGGCATCTTGCAGCACCAAAATTTAGCGTTTCGGTGGTAGTATCGTTCAGAATTACGAATGTTTCAACCTTTTTTGTCTCTGGGTTGGAGGATGTGCTACCAGTCAGGGGCTGCTGTATTTGCATCGTTGGGGACTTCAGTTACGTTCTAAGGAACTTTTCCGTTAGCCTTTCATGCCTTTTTCATGTGCGAAAAAAATCCATTGTAGCCATTCTTTATTACTCGCTATTTTTCCCATCACTGTTGTTCCAGTGATGTTTTCGACGATTTTTTTTGTTTTTGTCGCACCAACTTATGTTCATTTAGAAGTGGCTGTAGTTGTTCTATTGTTTCTTGTTGTTGAGTGTAAATGGCCACATTTTACGAGGAGGATGACGGTGATGCTACGGACTATTCGTATGGCTTAGACGACAACAGTGATGGTGAAACAAGACCTACAGTTGTGTTAATGGGTCAGAAGAGGTGATTGTTTCTTCAACATTTATAGTCTGACAAAGAGTTTCTTCTGTTCGTGTACACTTCCATTTCTGAGATGACGAACAAGACATTTTATATATTTTTTCTGCGAAGATATCTACTGAAATTTATTTGACCTCTCCCAGTAATCAGCATTTCCAATCTGGCTGAGCATGTGTTGGACTTGAGAACACCATTTGTGGAATCTTTGTGCGGGTTTGTAGAATTGTTCAACGTGGAGACGATATTCTAAGAGAAATCAGAGAAAAAGTAGCGCCTGGAGCAATCTTCTTCTTCTTCTTCTTCTTCTTCTACTTCTACTTCTACTTCTTCTTCTACTTCTACTTCTACTTCTACTTCTAATTCTAATTCTAATTCTAATTCTACTTCTACTTCAACTTCTACTTCTACTTCTACTTCTACTTCTACTTCTACTTCTACTTCTTCTTCTTCTTCTTCTTCTTCTTCTTCTTCTTCTTCTTCTTCTACTTCTTCTTCTACTTCTACTTCTTCTTCTTCTTCTTCTTCTTCTTCTTCTTCTCCTTCTTCTTCTTCTTCTTCTTCTTCTTCTTCTTCTTCTTCTTCTACTTCTTCTTCTTCTTCTTCTTCTACTTCTTCTTCTTCTTCTTCTTCTTCTACTTCTACTTCTACTTCTACTTCTACTTTACTTCTTCTTCTTCTTCTTCTTCTTCTTCTTCTTCTTCTTCTTCTTCTTTAGCGTTTGTCCCGTTCGTTGGCGGGGTCCGCTTTTCTGATCTTCTGACGCCATTTAGCTCTATCGTGAGCCTGGTCTGGGTAGGCGCCCACATGCTTCAGATCCGCATGTAGTGTGTCCAGCCACCGTTGCTTTGGCCGTCCTTTTGCTCGTTTTCCTGGTACTTCGGGATCAAGGCCTGCTTTGCAGACGGTATCTTTGTTGGCGCGCAGTACGTGGCCGTACCATCTGGGGCGGGTTTCGCGGAGCTTGTCAGCAATCGTGGCGATACCGAACCGCTTTCGGATCTTTTCATTGCGTATGCGGGCCACACGCGTGATACCAGCCATCCATCGTAGCATCTTCATCTCCATCACACCCAGGCGGCGTTCCACTTCCTTGGTGGCCGGCCAGCATTCTGCACCATACAGTGCGACGGGTCTAACAGCTGCTCGATACACCTTCGACTTGAAGCGATCCGGGATCTTCTTGTCGCACAGCTTTCCCGTCATTGAGCGCCACTTCAGCCATGCAGCGTTCATGCGACTGACGACTTCATGGGCTAGTTTGCCATCGGCTGAGAGTGTTGAGCCAAGATACTTGAAGTAGTCGATTTTCGGAAGGTCATTGCCGTCGACCTGAATGGTGGTGGGCTCATTCATATCGGTCGTCATATACTCAGTCTTCTTGACATTGAGCCGAAGACCGAACCGCGCTAGACGTTCGCTCCAGGCCTGTGTCTGTCGTTCAAGGTCCTCCTTTTGTTCAGATGCCAGCATGACGTCATCTGCGTACAGCAGAGTCCATGGCATCGGTCTCTGGAGGTCTCTCATAACAGCGTCCATGACGACGATGAAGAGAAGCGGTGAGAGGGCGGATCCTTGATGTACACCTACGGAGATGGGAAATTCCGCTGACGTGCCCGCGGCCGCCTGCACTCGACTCTTCGGGTCCGCGTAGAGAATCCTAACCCACTCGATGAGTTTCTCTGGAATGCCGTGCCACCGCAGCGCGTACCAGATGACTTCATGTGGCACGCGATCGAAGGCTTTCTCCAGATCGAGGAATGCTAGAGGCAGTGGCTTCTGCTTCTCTCGATGTTTCTCGATCATCAGTCGAGCCGCATGAATTGCATCCGTAGTTCCGCAATTGGCAACGAACCCACACTGATTCGCGGTAACTTGGATGATGTCGCATATTCGGCGGTCGATAATGCGTTCGAATATCTTCATACTGTGAGACAGTAGACGTATTGGCCGATAGTTTGAGCAATCCGCAGGGTTGCCTTTCCTCTTCCAGATCGGGATTGTGGTACTCTTCTGCCAATCCACAGGGGTCTTCTTCTCTGCGATGATCTGGGTGAAGAACGACTTCAGCCGTTCAGCTGAGTTCCAGTGTCTCGACTTCACATCGTCACACCAGCTCTTCGTTGCCTTCCTGCGGTCTGATATGAGATGGCCTGTTCGTCGTTAACTCCGTGGAACTTTTCGACGTCTTCGGCCTGCCGCTGGCGAGACCTCGCCAGTCGGTAGATGAGGCGTTCTCCGCCATCTTTCTCATCTAGCTTCTTGCTAACATTGTCGTAGTGCTCAGCCTTCGTGGCAGCCACAGCTTTCTTTGCTGCTTTCTTCGCTTCTAGGTACTTCTGCCAGTTATCATCCGTCTTGTTACCGAGGAACACGTGGTAGAGACGTTTCTTTTCGCGCACCTTCACTTTCACTTCATCCATCCATATCCACGCCTGTCTGTCAATTCTCCGGCGACCTGGTTTAGTCGTGCCAAGCTGTGAACGTGCCACTTCTACAATGGCTCGAGTTGCGTCCCTCCAGGTCTCGTCGACGGTTGTGACCGGTGGCAACTTGATGGTGGAAGTTACTGTGGCTTCCTTCTCCTTCAACCGCCACCACTTGATTCGTGTCGGTCCGCACCGTTCGTCACGCATCCTCCTTGGCGGCATGATTTTCATGACGCAGATAAGCGGACGATGTTGCGTGGCCACGGTCTCGTAGGGTACAACCTTCGCATCGGTAATTAGCTTTTGATCGCGATGTCGTACGAGAACGAAGTCGATCTGGGTCTTCACGTTGCCACTGTAGAAGGAGACGAGGTGAGAAGGACGCTTTCGGAACTTTGTATTCATTATGACTAGGTTGTGCGAGTCAGCATATTCCAGGATGCGCTCACCATCTTCATTCCGTGTCCCGTAGCCAAAGCCTCCATGGCATCTCTAACCGTCCTTTGCCACTCCTACGTGGCCATTTAGATCTCCTGCGACGACGATTGTATCTTCCTGTGGTACTTCCGCTGTCTTCTCGTCAAGCAGCATCCAGAATTCATCTTTGAGCTGGTCACAACAACCTATCTGTGGTGCGTACGCCGAGAAGAAGTGAAGGCGTTGATTTGCGGTAATGATGACGACCTTCATGAGGCGGTCATCGAAACGCTGCATCTCGGCTGCCGAGTCACGGAAGCGTTAAGAGACGACTATGCCCACACCGTTCCTGGTCTTCGGACCGCCGTTGTAGACTGCTTTGAACCCGTGACCTATCTCCTTTGACTTGTTACCAGACCATCTCGTTTCTTGCACTGCGCACAAGTCAATTCGACGACGCTTGAGTGCTTCTGCCAGTTCACATGAACGGCCTGTCAACGTGCCGACGTTCAGAGTCGCAATGCGCGTCTTGGCTACGTTGTGATCCTCAACGATTCGCATTCTTGCCCCCCGATGCCACCGTTCGAGAAACATCGAGGACCCTCGCATATTTTTCACACTAACCGGGCTCCGAAAGTGCGCGTCGATTCCCGTGGACGCCGTAGCTTTTAACTTAGAACCATTTGTTGTCATTGATCATAGGGGTGTGACGTGGGGTCTTCCTGAGCCGGCCTGTCACGACGGCCTGTCACTCGAATACGGGAGGCGGCGGCGGCGGCGGGATTCGACCTCGGAACCCCGTGGGAACATGGTGCTCTAAAGCAGCGCCTTAGACCACGAGGCCATCTCGCCCCCTTCGCCTGGAGCAATACTACTAGATATTCACTAAGGTAGCAAGGCACAGTATGGATGTCTGCGGTTTAGTGTGCACAATACAAGTGCACCAGTACTCGTTGTAAGCATCAACGTTCGTGGCGAATTACCAGACTTGAGCGTGCCCCGCAGCGGGACCGCTACTCGCCTTCGTCGGATCGTTATGTTGGGCTACCACACAAGCTAATCTCAGCGATATTCAGTGTTTCTGGTGGGAGATACGATAAAAGATTACGGTTAGCTGATACGTCAGCGCAAGAAAGTGGTTCCACTGCGCGGCATAAATGCGTCAGCTCTATCGACGTCCATTATGACTGTTGTCGTTTTTTTTTGAGACGGCATAGCATAAAATGAGCAAATTTACACTTGTGGTATAGGTACCACTCAAAATCCACAATGACCTGGTTGCCCGTAGTGTGTATTTGCATTACTGATAGCGGGGTTACGTAGTTACGACAGCCGACAAGGATCACACACAAAACTACATGTTTCCGCGCGGAATTTGAGGTAATCAAGTGAAGCGAGGGGGCCACGGATCTCCCTCCTACGAGGGATCCCAGCCGATTTGCTGCGAGGCTACGTGGCGCGACCCCGGTGGCGGATAGGGGGTTTACCTCGGACCAAAAGCAGCCATGCGTTTGCCCTGCGACGCGGGTAGATCTAGGGGATAGACTCCTTAGTTCGGCAGTGCTGGATTCGATTCATACGGCCGGCATATGAGTGTGAACATGCACTCACGCGCGTGGGTATGTGCAAATGCTTTGTGTGGGCTTTATCCTGCAGTTCGGATTTGGCCAAAAGCTCGCATTCTAACGACTGGGAAGCGCATGAGAGGCGAGTAGGGGCCGCCTCTAACAAATAAGTCCCTTGTCCACGGGGGGACTCCTTCTCCTCGTCATTCGAATGCCGGCGACAGGCCGTAGTGACAGGCCGGCTGACGAACACCCCACGTCACATCTAATGGATCATGACGTCAAATGGATTCAAGAAGGAGGCTACGGCGTACGCGGGAATCGACGCCTACTCGTGGGGCCCGGTGAGTGTGGACAATAATATGCGAGGGTCCCCGATGCTTCGCGAACGGCGGCATCGAGGGGCAAGCAGGCGAGTCGTTAAGGATAACAACGTAGCCAAGACGCGTATTGCTACTTTGAACGTCGGCACGTTGACAGGCCGTTCATTTGAACTGGCAGCAGCACTGCAGCGCCGTCGAATCGACTTGTATGCGGTGCAGGAGACGAGGTGGTCTGGCAGCAAATCCAAGGACATCGGGTGCGGATTCAAAATCGTCTACAATGGTAGCCCAGGTACAAGAAATGGTGTCGGCATCATTGTCTCCGAACGGTTCAGGGATTCCATAGCAGGTGTGGAGCGTTTTGACGACTGTCTTATGAAGATTGTTGTCGTCACGTTGGAAAGGCGCATCCATTTTTTCTCGGCATACGCCCCCACAGACCGGATGTTCAGATCGAGCCTAAGACGACTTCTGGGCGCTGATTGATGAGAAGACCGCTGCAGTACCACCAGAAGATACGGTCATTATTGCAGGGGACTTGAATGAGCACGTAGGATCGACGAAGGACGGCTACAGATGCCACGGCGGCTTCGGATACGGGGTGCGTAACGACGATGGCGAGCGCATTCTCGATTACGCCGAATCTCATAACCTTGTTATAACGAACACGAGATTTCGGAAGCGACCATCCCACCTCGTCTCCTTCTACAGCGGCAGCAACACAACACAGATCGACTACGTGCTTGTGAGGTATCAAGACCAGAAGCTCGTCACGGATGCAAAAGTCGTACCGTATGAGACGGTCGCGTCGCAACACCGGCCGCTAATCTGCACAATGAAAATCACGCCGCCAAACAAGAAGCGCGTCGAACGATGTGGGCCGGCCCGAATCAAGTGGTGGAGATTAAGAGAGAAAGAAATAGCAGTCATCTCTCACATTCAGTTGCCACCCATCACGAACATCGACGAAACATGGCAAAAGGTAACTGATGCTGTCCTCGCAACTGCTCGCTCCGAACTCGGCACGACCAGACCTGATCGACGGAAGATTGACAGCAAGACTTGGCTTTGGACAGAGGAAGTGAGGGCGAAAGTTCGCGAAAAGAAGCGGCTCTACCACTCCTTCCTTGACAATAAAACGACGAACAACTGGAGGAGTTACCGCGAAGCGAGAAGGGCTGCTAAGAAGGCTGTAGCCGCGGCGAAGGCGGCTCATTACGATGAAGTCTGTAAGAAGTTAGACTCGAGGGACGGTGAGCGCTTCATCTACCGACTCGCGAAATCGCGTCAGCGCCAAGCAGACGACGTCGAGAAGTTTCACGGCGTCAACGACGAGCAACGCCACCTCCTGATGGATCACAAGAAGGTGATGCAACGATGGAAGGATTTCTTTGAGAAGGTCTCGACGGAAGAATTTGCCCATCCATCCGTCCCAGAAGTTCCGCCCACCTCCGGACCAGTGCAGCTAATCACCATCGAAGAGATCATGTATGCACTGAAGCGAATGAAGCCAGGCAAAGCGACTGGTCCAGATGATATGGCAGCAGAATTGTGGAAGTCGCAGTGCTGGAACTCCGCTGATTAGTTAACGAAATTTTTTAATCTAGTCATAGCGGAGAAGAAGGTGCCCGTGGACTGGCAGCGAAGCACTACCATCCCAATCTGGAAGGGCAAGGGTAGCCCCGCTGACTGCGCGAACTATCGACCAATCTGTCTGTTGTCGCATACCATGAAGATCTTCGAACGCATCATTGATCGCCGGATTCGCGAAATCGTCCAGCTATCTCCCAACCAATGCGGCTTTGTATCCGGATGCGGCACTACCGATGCCATCCACGCCGCCCGTCTCCTGATCGAGAAGCATTGTGAAAAGAAAAGACCATTGCACCTAGCTTTCCTAGATCTGGAGAAGGCCTTTGACCGCGTCCCCCACGAAGTCATTTGGTATGCTCTGCGGCTTCATGGCATTCCCGAAGAGCTGATCGAATGGGTGCGGATTCTTTACGCCGATCACAGGAGTAAAGTGCAGGCGGCCGCGGGTACGTCGACGGAGTTCCCCATAACCGTGGGCGTACACCAAGGCTCAGCCCTTTCCCCGCTTCTTTTCATCGTAGTCATGGATGCCATCACAAAGAAGCTTCACAGACCAGCGCCGTGGACGCTGCTGTACGCGGATGACGTAATGCTTGCATCTGAAGACAAGGGCGAACTTGAACGACAGACGCAAGCGTGGAGTGACCAGCTGGCACGGTTCGGCCTCCGCCTCAACGTTAAGAAGACCGAGTATTTGACCACCGACGAACACGAGTCTGGCACTATCAAAGTTAATGGCACGAATCTTCCGCGAGCCGCTACGTTCAAATACCTCGGCTCAGTGGTTTCATCAGACGGCAGCCTCGTCCATGAGATCACCGCACGCGTCGCCGCTGCGTGGTTGAAGTGGCGCTCGTTGACTAGTGTGCTGTGCGACAAACATACCAGACCGGCTCAAGTCGAAGGTCTACCGTACCGTGGTACGTCCTATCGCGCTGTTTGCCGAGTGCTGGCCCGCTACTAAGGAAATGGAACGCCGAATCAGTGTCACTGAGATGAGGATGCTGCGGTGGATGGGTGGCTTTAGGCAGCTAGATCGCATATGCAACCAGGACATACGACAGCGATTTGGGGTAGCTGCAATAGCCGACAAGCTCCGTGAGGCGCGTCTGCGATGGTTTGGTCACGTTCTTCGCGCTGATGGCGACAAAGTCTGTAGGATTGGCTTCGACGTAGAGATACCAGGAAAGCGGCCTAAAGGACGACCAAAGCAACGATGGCTTGACAAAGTACACGGTGACCTCAAGACGGCTGGGATCCATCCCGACCAAGCGCACGACAGAGCACTCTGGCGTCAAAAGATCAGCAAAGCGGACCCCACTGCGAAACGGGAAAAACGCTAAGAAGAAGAAGAAGAAGAAGAAAAAGAAGAAGTGAAGCGAGGGGATTCGGAGTGTTTGGATTTCCGTGCAATGTGCTGATAGAATCAGAGGCCTAGATGACACAGTTTGCTCTAACTGTGAACGAGAAAGTGCGATGTCGAGATTTTTACATCCATCAACTAATTGTATCAATCACGAAATTTCTGATGTGCAAAGTATGCATCAAAAAGTGATCATTTCGCGTTCTTGGCGAGGCTTTCAGTCAAGGAACCGTAAGTGAACTGCAACACTGATTCTAACACATTTAACAAGTTAAGTTACTTCTAATTTGTTGCTACCATTACCGAAGCCGACATTGAAATCCCTTGATTGTTCCGTTCCCGAATCTCTCACTGCCATCGCGCTATGACCACTTTGTGGTTCTTATATTACGAGAACTGCAGAGCATAGTCTAACGAATACAAATGTGACTACCTTAATGTTTTTTTTTTATTAAATACTAGAAAATATATTTGTTGAAAAAGAGCCAAGAAAGCGCCAGTTCCTGCAACCAAGGAATGAGCACAAAAACCCAGGGAAATTTATGCACCCACCTTATAGAACAGGAGCCAAAGATGTTCTTCATAGGCAACTAGTTATGAATAGTATAAAAACGATTTGAATCAGAAATTTTGATCTCCTAAGAGTTCTAGAGATTAGTGACGTCATCTAAGCTCAGCCTCATCTAGCTTCCACTTGAATGTCTTGGATTATTTCACTTTTTGTTATGAGTTATTCCAGACCTCTTCCGAGCAGCTTTTGCTAGACTGTCGTTCGCGTTGGGATACTCCAGGGTCCAGCATCTACTCTGAACTTTCTGCCTGCGGTGGATCCACGGTACGCACGAGGTGGATCCGCGGTTCGCCACCACGGGCATGTGCGGGTCCACCGCGGGTTTACTGCGGGTCCACTGCGGGCATGTGCGGACCCACCGCGGGTATGTGCGGATCCATCGTGCGCATGTGCGGATCCACCGCGGATGTACTGCGGCGCCACCGCGGGCATGTGCGGATCCACCGCGGGAAGCGTGCAAATGAAATACATGCTTTTCCCACCATATGAAACGCACGATATCAGTTGTAAAATGGTACTAACAGAACCATAGCATATAAATGAACTACAGCTTCACTTTATTTACTTCACTTTATTACATAACTATTTCGTGGACTCTTTAAAGCTCTTCAATGGTAAGGAACCGATATGTAAGAGTAAGTATGTAAGCTATATGCATACTGAAAAAGACACTTTCAAAAACCACAAGCAATGCAGCACCATTATTTTTCCCCGATCCTCAAATTGAGTTACATTGCTAAGCGCAGTCTTCAGCAATTTCGGTTTCGACGACTGCGAAGGGGTAGGAAGCGGCAGAGGTCGCGGCGTGGGTCGCAGCTGATCAGAGGTTGGATCGTGGAAGGATGAAAGCTAAATAGTAAGACTTCAAAGAGAAAGAAAACAATTTGAAGGCAACCGATACCATTACCGAAGGTTGCGGTGGCTCCTGTAGCGATGACTAATGATGCGTGGACCGCACGGGAGGTGGTGGGAATACTTCAGAAGAAGCCCTCTGCGCGCCAGTTCCACTGAACGATCGCCGACTGTTGGTATATTGAAATCCCACCTGACACCGGAACGACATCACTGCGACGCGATCGACGCTGACTGAGAAGACGGGATTTCTCCAGTTGACGGTCGACCTGGAACAAAAGGAGAGGTTTTTGGGGATAAGGAAACAATGGAGTGATCCTTCACTTACCTCCTCGTCAGTAGTAAAATGAGGGGACAGAGACACTGGATATCGCGAAACCAAGGGCGATCACTGGGAGACCAAATCCCGCCAAAACAGAACAAGGCATGAACGAAAGAAGAAAACGAAAGCAGAAGCTGCAAAAATTGAACAACAAGGTTGCAATGTTTGCAAAGAGCACATCAAAAGCTACAAAATGAGCTACAAACAAACAGTTGAAAACAGTCGAGTTCTAGAGGTGGTTATCGACGGAAATTTCCAGTCCAGAGGTAAGGTGAGACACGTGAAATAGATTGGTGGGACAATGATTACTGTGAAGGAAACAAGTGGAAGAAGTTGCATGGTGTCCGGATGTGCAAATTCAAATGCAAAGTCATGTGCGGGTCCACCGTGCGGCATGTGCGGGTCCACCGCGGATAGCAATGTTACTGCGGGTCCACCGCGGGCATGTGCGGGTCCACCGTGCGGCATGTGCGGGTCCACCGTGGATAGCAATGTTACTGCGGGTCCACTGCGGGCATGTGCGGATACACCGCGGGTACGTGTGGGCATAGCGCGGGAGTGACGTCACTCCCGGGTGTCCACCGTGGGCATGTGCGGATTTATCGCGAACAACCGCTGATCCATCGCGGATCGACCTCATACCGCGGGTCCACCGCGGGCAGAAAGTTCAGAGCAACATCGGTTGCTAAATAAGATCTCGCAACACACCTACCTGGTGCACAGCGCTAAGCCTCTGGTTACAGGTTTGCCACACCTGTAAGGCGGGTGCCAGACAGTCCATGCCCACATGCCCATGTCTTACATGTCAAGGCTTGCTGTGCTTTACTAATCCTCCCAGGTCTTGAACCTCAGCTGGTACGCGCGGCCTTGTTGCTCTTCTGGACCACGCGATCTTTCAAATTATTCTTTGAGGCTTGGAAGAGGTCAAGTCATTGGCCGTTAGGGTTCGATTGTGTTCATTAATTCTCACGGTAGCCTGTGTTTTACCTTTGTTTTCTAATGTTTGTTTTTTAATTCATTTAATTCTTCTATGTTCGTTGTTTTTTTTTTTCACATTATTTTATGCCGCAGCTGTTAAAGGCAGCAAGAGCCGAAATCGTCGACTCCGAGCTGAGGTGCGCATGGTGAAGTACAGACTCAGCACTTCATAAATCTGAAACGAACACAGACAATGATGGCTTACCTGCAGAGAAACTGGGACTGTCGTCGCGAACACGCCTGGCCGTGTTTGCGCGCGGACGAGTGTCGGGGGTGCGCGTCCCGCCACATTCCCTTTATGCATTATGCATTATCCCGAAAGTCCGGGATGTAAAAATTCGGTTGAAAATGTTAACATTTGAGGTTTCTACCGATGTGTCTAATACAGGAAGGGCAGCAATACGTGTTTTAGTTCTGAAAGAGCACTGTTCTGCACTGCTCTTATACTTAAGTCAGGTACGAAATGAAGAAATGGAGACTTTTCAGCTTCTCTAACAATAACTTCTACTTTTTTCCATTTATGTCTAACATCGGTAGAAATGCTGCTCACATATATGTAGAACTATTCCATCACGGGTTCGAAAAGAAAGAAAAAGCAAATAACTTTGTGGGTAGATGATTATCTTCCGTATTGGCTTTTCCCTAATTCCAAAGTTGAATACTGTACCCAATTCCCTGACGAGCATTTTCTCGCTTTTTTGCTAAAAAACCGCGCAAAGGAGATGATCGATATACGAGCGTTTAACCTCAATATTCCTGACGTCGACCTAGACACCTCTAATGTACCAGTAATTAAAGGTGCGAGAGCCATCCGAGCGAGCGCTTACTGCCACCCTGCAGAGTGCAGAGATGACAGAGTTTTGCAGATCTTGTCCGAGACACGCCTCCCGTTGTCGCCTAGTGCAACGCACCCTGCGCGGGCGAGTGCTCCGCTGTCGGGGGTGCGCGTCCCGCCACGAAACCCTGCGAATTGAACGCATTTCGTACTACCTTTGCGCCAAACCACGCGCCGCAATGGCTTCAGCGCCGAGGAAAACTCGTACCGGCGCGAACTCGGCCAGGCGTGTTCGCGACGACGGTTCCATTTTCTCTGCAGGTAAACCATCATTGTTTGTGTTCGTTTCACATTTATGATGTGCTGAGTCTGTGCTTCACCACGTGCACCTCAGCTCGGAGTCGAGAATTTCGGCTCTTGCTGCCTTTAAGTGTTTTCTCCTTACCTTGCTGTTATTGTGAGTGAGCACCACTGAATGCAGGTCATAAAGATAAAGAAACAGTCTGATAGGACATCTTCTCATGCAACTGCTTTCGCTCTTCCAAGGTTTTTATATATCTTGTGTGTAAGGCTGTGGGATAGCGTAATTCTTGACAACCCATCTAAATGCACGCTAGAAACAACCAGGTCGGACTGTACAAACGGCATTTTTCCACTTATACAGTGAGTACCGATGGCGCTGCGTTTTTCGCGGACACGGAAAGCGCGAGCCGCTTGCGTTGGACTTACCGTAGTGGCATGTAGTTTTCGTTTTATTCGTCCGATAGTTTTCTATCACTTTTGATCTTTACTATCAAGAAAACTGTCAAGAAAACCGGTAGTTTGTTGTCATGGCGAGTATCTAGCTCGCGTACTTCCCAAATTCACGGAAAGAGCGCACCGTCATCGATGCTAACTATATGATGTGGCCTAGTGCACTTCTGAAATAATGGAAATGAGGGTGTTACGAACGGAATAACGAAATTTTGGCTCTTAACACATCGCGTATCCGGTTGCCGTCAGTAGAGACTATTTCTACATATTTAATTCGGCTCCCTGGCAAATACCAAGGCTAGCAGCGCTCATCGCTGCACCTATCTACTCAGGAACGTTGCGGTTTTTAACTACTGTGTTGGGGAAGGGTTTGGAATACGTTGCTGGTACAGTTGAGCAAGTCGGTGTTCTACTGTCTTTATCGCACTGTGGGCATTCCGACTTGGTGCCATGTGTTTGCAGTTGCTAACTTAAGGATTTTCAGCACAGTTTCTAGATTTTAGTACGCTCAAGTTCAGTCTGGTACTTAGTCGGAATGCCCACAACGCGATAAAGACAGGAATAGAACACTGACAGAAAAGTGGAGCACTGGCAGACGACGGAAATGTGTTCAACCGATCCAGCTATGTATTCCAAACTCTTCCCCAGCGCAGTGTTGGAAGGACCATAGCGTTTCGGAGTAGATGGGCACAGCGATGAAAGCTGCCAGCCTTGGCATTTGCCAAGGAGCCGAATTAAATATGTAGAAATAGTCTCTACTGTTGCCGTCTAGGCATCGAACCTCAAAAAATTCGAATTCCTAATGTTAGCTGTGTGCTCGCATTAGCTACGCTGTGGTGCTATTTACAATATATTTCTGACAGATTTTCAATTCAGTTGTTGCAGAAGTGGGAAGACTTCTATCCGGAAAGTGGTGTTCCAGAAGATGTCACCGAATGAAACACTTTTTGTCGAAAGTACCGCTAGAGTCACGAAAGACGGTATGTGTAGAGGTTGAGGTCCTGCATTCAAGTTTTGCGAAGCATTTTATGTTTTGATCAAAGTCAGGAAATTACAGTGATAGCTTCGTCTTTTATAAATTTCGAGACGTTGGAGTTTCCTGGACAAATGGATCCATTCGATAGCTCACTTGATCCTGTTGCTACATTTAAAAGATGTGGTTGGTGAAGTAATTCGTGATCTTCTACTATCCATGAACATCTTTTTTTCACTTAGCTACTTTATCGAAGTAAAGAAGAAGTCTTGGATTTCTTTGCTTCCGTACGCAGGAGCGGGTTCTGAAAATTCAAAAATTCGAGAGCTCCCAAAAATTCGAAAATTATATGGTCCTATAGTATTCGAAAATTTGAAGTTCCGGGGTCATTTGAAAAGTCGAATGTTTGAGGGTCGAATATTCGGATATTTGAAATACTTGAGCTTCGCAACTAGCTGCTACTTGAATTCCATATTCTCGCTGAAGAAGCGCTTCAGTTGAAATCCCGACCCAGTTTATCATTTTAATCTTTTTTTTTTCAAAAACATCAGCGTGTCTTTGTGCAGATTCGCAAGCTATCGACCTTTTGAACTTTAGAAATGCGATTCCAAAAGATCAAAGCTAACTGAGCAGCACATTATAATAACAACTTTACGCAGTATACTGTCTTATAGTCTGTTCATTTAGACGGTGCACTCCACGTATCGGTCAGCGTCGCGACTGTTTTGCCACAAGAGCGAGGTAATAGGCCCATCAGCTACTGGGATCAATGGAAACTAACTACTGTGGTAGGCGTATCACCACGCTCCACTGAGAAGGGGTAGCAGAGCTGACCTCTGCATGGAGTGCACCGTCCGAAGGCACAAACTATACGTTGGGCCGATTTCCAATACTGCTTCGTTAAGGGTGTGTATCATCGTGAGGCGAAATAAGGCGTTACCAGACTACCTTTATTGACATATTGATTGAGTGCACCAATCGCAGTAACGCCCCATTTCCCCTCACGATGATACACACCCTTTCATTAAAACTCTTAAGTACATAACCGTTAGTTATGAGATTTAGCGTTTACATGGAATTTTGAGATCATCTTTTTACAACCAGGGTCAAGATGGGAATTTCCCACGGGGGGGGGGCTCGTATGGGAGGCGGGTGGGAAAGGGAGGGAGGGGGGAGTCGTGTTGGAGGGGTGGAGGTGGGGTAAGTGGAGGGGTAGCTTCAACAATGAATGTAATAATGCGAAAAGTAAGATCGTTTTATGACATTGTGACAAATGACGGCCTCTTTTTGCTAACAAGAAGGGTCGCGTCATTAAATGTAAAAACCTGATTGATTGGGAGCCTGCGCGAGAAATCGCCTGCAGTGCTAGCTGGCATTTGCTGCGCCCACCTGTTCGATCCCCGGTGTCGTCGAGTTTTTTTTTATTGCACAGGTCGGAATCACATCACAGTTGAGTGCCAAGTAAAGAGGGAGCAACTATTTGAAAATGGAATGTAAAAAGCAGAATCTAATTAAAACCTGGAAGTTTGAAGAAATGGTGGAAATGGAGTAAATCTGTCTGGGAAGTCAAGGAAGAGCCATTCACAAATATCACAAAAATCGTTCTTCTACAGGTTTCATTCAGAGGGGGAAATTTCCCATTGGATTGCAGAATCTGACTCCAGGAAGTTTGTTCGTTTTCCCGCAGTTCGGATGGGAAATCTATGGAAAGTTCGCCAAATATCGCAACGATTTCCCATTGAGCTTCCAAGAACATATGATGTCCTAGAGAAGTGAAATTCAAGGGAAAGAATGGAGCTGATTGGGCTTTATGAATATACAGAAAAGCGTTTGCTGATATCATGTCAGACAACATAAGCACAAGGTCTAAGTCACCGTACTTCTGCACGAACTGACGGGTCCTGCATGCGAATTCTCGCATGCGCAATCGATCGATTTCGCTTCCCACACCTCATTTTCAAATATTTCTACCCTCTTCAATTCACACTTGATTCTGAAGTGATTCCGACCTCTGCAAAAGTCTTTTGAGGGCCCTGGGAATCGAACCCATGGGCGCAGAGGCAGTCGTTTGTGCTGCCTTGTGGTCCCGCCGAACACTCCGAGCTACGCTACACACTGTAATTTGGACCGAATAGCGTATCCGAATAAAAAATTTGAACTGACATTCGAATCCGAGTGCTTTCGAAAATCGAATACTTTCGAAAAACTTGAAATCCGGCTATTCGGAAAAGGTCCACTTTCAAATTTATTCGAAAAGTATTCGTTGAAGGTCCAGTTTCGAATTTAATCGAAATTCGATTCGATTTCGTTTCGAATATTCGAGGAAATTGTGTTTCTGCAAAGTTCTTCTTTCCCATCTTTCAGATTTTGCGTAGTAGTATCGAGTAGTCTACAATAAACGAATGATCGGCATTGTTTTCGATTTTTTTCTTAGGCTTCATTTATTTGATCACTCAGAGTGGGTAGAAATTCGTATAACTTTTCAAAACTATATCAGTCGATGATTCGCTCTTGTCCTTCCTTTTATGTCACTCCTGAAACGAAACAGCTAGACATATCTTCAAGGACATCATTCCGCCGTAGTTTTCTATTTGAGATTTTGGCTGCATACGAGATAGGAGTGCAGTCACCATGATCCAATGCTCGTACTTTTCTACCCTAACCACCAATCACTGTCCGTGTATGTCCCTAGAGTTCTCGTTTTCTGTTTCACGAGTAGAAGCTCTAGCAAGCAAAAAAAAAGGACAACACCCTACTATCTTCTCATTGTTTATCTAGAAAAGGTAGAACACTGAATTAGTGTTTCAGGAAGGTACTGGTTGAAGTCGGTGCTACTTGCAAAGCGTCCGCAGTAAATTAAAGGAATCGTCGCTGCCACAAGTCAAAATTCCCGACTCTTTGCAGGCTTTAGCCGTCTGGATAACAAGCCGCTGTCCAACGCGCGCTGTCGCAGGCCGTTCCGTCATACAGAGGCGCACTAAAGGCGCCCTAGAGCGTGCTTTATCTTGCATCGTCGGGCCTTACATAGATTTTGAAATGGAAGCTTCTATTTTCCTATTGTTATCAGGTGAGAGAAAGTAGATGAACGTTCTTTCCGTAGGCATGAATGGAGTAATGTAAATTCACATCCTTGCTGAATACGCATATCGTATCCGTTTTGCACAGTAACCGTGGTTTTGTAGGGTTATGGGAGGTACAGTGTAGATGCGGTATGACAAAGAATCCTCTCAAATTTTGGATAGAGTGAGATAGGGTTGTCTTAGGCGCTGACCACGATTACCAACTTTATTTTGCACGCCACCTCCGTTCTCTCTACGAAATCGGCATTTTCTTTCAAAATCGAATTACCTGCCATGTACCCACCGTATCCTTTGAAAATGGGGTTAGGTACGAAACGGATACGATTTCCGTGATCAGCGCTTAAAACAACCCTTATACGCAAAATTTGAGGCGATTCCGTGAGATACCGTGCGTACAGTACAGTTACAGTAACCCTACAAAAACGGAGTTACGGTGCAAAACAGATACGATATTGGTGTTCAGGACCTTAAATAACTCCTAGGCGAAGTTTGGACGGGAATTTTTACTTCGAAATTCTGGAGCAGAACTAGCCGAATAGTGCTGACTTCCCTATGGCTGAAATTTATCGTTGAATTCACTTACCGTTCAGTTGCGCTTGTCGCATTCCAGCTTATTGTTACTTTTTTTTTCAGTAAGGTTTTTGATTATATGACATGTTTGTACTCTTGCAAGGATGTGTTGGTCCCTCTGTTCTGCTGATAGAAGTTTGTGTGGTAGCTGCTACTCTAAAAAAAGACATTCGAATTGTCTTTGAAGAACGGAAGCTCTCTACTCTTATTTTGCAGAGCCTGACACGCTCACACTTCATAACATCAGGAGAATGGAAGCTTTCACTTCAATATCTATGTGTGGCCCGACGATAATAGGAGAAAGCACGCTCTAGGGCGCCTACAGCGCGCTCTATAGGACAGAACGGCGCGCGACCGCCCGCGTAGAACAGCGGCTTGTTGCCCAGACGGCTAAAGTCCTCTTTGCAAGTCATGTCAGTTCCGAATTAGACAAATTACTGGTTTTTCAAAATTCGAAACCGAATTTTGAATTTATTCGATTATTCGACAGTAGAAGATCGAATATGTTCGAAAATTCGGTTCAAAGAAAAGATCGAATGAGTTAAGCTTTGATTATTCGAACAAGTTTTGAATCGAATAAATTCGCATTTTGATTTTTCGAGAAAAGTGAAAAGTCGAATAAATTCGAAATTCGGTTATTCAAAAAATTGAAAATCGGATAATTTCGAAATTCGATTATTCGAAGAAAAAAATTCGAATATTCGGAAATATACTACACATATGTATGAGCTTGTATGCGCCACGTTTACTGATTGATTGCGTCATCTTTCATTACTTCCGAATTCGTCCGTACACTCACATCCGAACTCGTCCGCAAAGCGGTGTCCGATCTCGTCCTCGCAGCGTCATAATTCGTCCGCCGCTGTATGGTGGAGAAATTGTCCCCAGACTCCCGAAATGCACATATTCAAGTTCAAAAATAAACTCACATGAGATGATGGGCTAGACAGGTATTCATGTGGGAAGGCAGAACCTACAGTCTATCCGAAACACGGCGCGACTGCGGCCTTCTTGGCAGCATACGTCGAATTGATCAGCTGTTTAGATCAACATCGCCATGTTCAGTTGGCAAAAAGGTGGGTTTTTCTTTGTTTTTATCCATTTTTGTGCTTTCTTTTTTGAATGTATCATCATATACCGGGCCGTTGCTTGTTTGAGGCCTTCTGAGCGTTTGTTTTTGTTTTTTGCAGTTGCTAGTATGGCCGCAGGAAAAAAAAAACAACGAAAAAACACATTCACATAAAAAAGAAACGTGCAAAACAGCCTCAGACAAGCAACGGCCTGATATATGATGATATCTTCGAAAAAAAAAGCACAACAATGGATAAAAATAAAGGAAAACTCACCTCTTTGTCGATTGAGCGAGGCGACGTTGATCTCAACAGCTGATCAATTCGACGTACGCTGCCAAGACGGCCGCGCCGCCACGAGATCTCCCGCCGGCTGAGGGGACTCGTCGGTTCGAATAGACTGTACTGATAGTGCTAATTTGGTAATTCATACGTGAAACTACATATTTGTACAGAGAGAAGGAGAAAATTTGTGGCTTCATGACGATGAGAAGTCTTCTCGGCACTATCCAACTCTACTGGCTCCAAAATCTTCAAAAAAAATTTTTGCTGAAACTTCGCATAAGGGGTTAATTTGAGCTGCTGAACACGTATATCGTATTCATTTCGTACTGTAACCCCATTTTTGCAGGGTTGCGGTAGGTGTACTATAAAAAACGTACCTCACAGAATCTTCTCAGATTTTGCTCAGATTTTGTGTAGAGGGGTTGTTTTGTACGTTGAGCATGATTAACAACATTATTTTGCATGCCACTTCCGATTCCTACCCGAAATCCGCATTTTCTCCTAATTTCCTACCGTAAACCTACCATGACCCTACAAAAATGGTGTTGCGGTACCAAATGGATGCGAGGTTCGTGTTCAGCACCTCACATAATCCCCCACCCCTCCTATACGATGTTTCAGCCTAAATTTTTTTTGAAGATTTTGGGGCCAGTAAAGTTGGATAGTGGCGTCTTCTCTCGGATAGTGGCGCAAGCATGTCGCAGTAGATTTCTTTATTACCTGCATAAAACTGGTGAAGCTCTATTTCAGTTTGGTTGCCCGCTTGTGCTTCCAATCAGAATCATGGTGTTTACTACGATTTCGTTTAGTTTTCGAATGCGTAAAATATAAAACTAACCTGATGAAGCTGTGGTGAGCTCAGGAATCGTCAAGCTTATCCTGTGAGTTAATTTAATTTCATTTAGGAGAATTTTAGGAAGGTTCAAGAACTACCCAGTCAAAAGCTCCCGATAATATCGCCACGGGACGCCATTGAAAAGATTTTCACGATGGAAATACTTTAAAAAATTGACAAATATGATTTGAGCTATTGTTTTTCGTAGCAGGAACTCTAGAAACCCGGTTTTGCATGGGATCTGCATCAGATCTGCATGGGATTGATAGATGCATCCGTGGTTTATAACCGATGCAGATCCCACGGAAAACTGATGCAGATCCCATGCAAAACTGAAACAAATCGAAGGTCAAAAAAAAAAAAAAACTCGGTTCTGCATGGGATCTGCATCGGTTCTGCATGAGTTCCAGTTTCCGATGTTTATTGGTCGCTGATTTGCTTCTCTTTGAAATGCTACGGATATCATGCGTTGCTTTAGATAACTTATTCTGTATAGTTCCCCTGCCTTTTCATTTCTGTGCAGAACACACATACACGAACCACACAATCATTTATTCCTAGAAAACAGAATAGTCCTAAAATAAACAGCACATTAATGGAACAAAGAACAACAAAACAACAGTTCTTCTCATATAACACAATAGCCACAGAATTAATTTAACAAATCAATTCACAGAATTATCCCCACAATTCATGAAAAACAAAAAAATCAGATGAAGCAATTCGCAAAACATGTATAGTATAACGAAAAAACTATGTCTCGAGGCTCCGCCGGCTGTTGTCACTAAAAAATTATGACCTAAGTCTTTTACAACTTGCAAGATTTACAGCGGTAAAGGAAAACCTACACAGTTAGTTTGAAGGTTTTCCAGAAGGCAACAATGAAGGCTGCGTGGTCCTGCGGCGTCACCATGGCAGTTACAAATTCTGAATTAAAACACTGCCTTAGACCGCGAAAGTATCTAAGAAAATGTAATCCTACCAAAATTTTCTAGAGCGCAGGCGTAGGGGGAATAGCACGTGATCGCACGCTTTAGCCGTGAGCTCATATATAGACTGTGGCTCGCGAGGATGCGCAGCTGACGGGGCATTCGGCCGATGTTTCGTCATAGGTGCATAGACGTGGTGGAAGTCGCGTGCATTCGGGATTTCGCCGTGGGACCAGCGGCTAGCGGTCTCGAGCCCTCCGGGCGAGACAGTGTTTACAACGATTTGACGATGCATAGCAGCAATGTACGGAGCAGAGTAGCCCCTGTGATGGAGCTTTGTCAGTAACTGCACTCAATCTTGGGAACGCTGGACGTGAATCTCTTCGAAAGGATGAGTGGAGGTCGTAGCGATAGGATTCACTCGGTTTCCTTATGTAGGATGTGCTCGTTGAGCACCTCTCATTATTGAGGTCCCATGGAGATTATGCAGCTTGAGGATCCGTTTTTAAGAAGGGCAGTACAATCAAATACACAGGATGAATGAACGAAGAACACGTCATTATAAGCTGTTATGACATTTTCTGGAACCAGTTTTGCAATTGATCAAGCTTTCTAAATATTTCCTAACTTTCTTCCATTTTTTTCAAGATTTACAAAGAGTGCGGGTGCACTGATGACGGACTGATGTGCCGGGGCCCCGTAGTTCAGAAAAACATCAGGATGGGTGGCCCAACAGTGGGAAAACGGCAGGGTACGGATCCATCGATGGAGAAAGGGTCCGCCGTGGCCCAATAGTGGGGAAAACGCCAAGATACGGTCCATCGATGGAGAATGGGTCGCAGGGGCCAATATTGGGGAAAGCGCTGGGACACGAGTCCCACCGATGGATTGGGTCTGCCCTGCCCCAATAATGGGAGGAACGCCAGGATACAGATCCATGAATGGAAAATGGGTCTTCCCTGGCCCAAAAGTGGGAAAGCGCCTGGATACGGGTGCACGGATGGAGAATGAGTCCGCATGATTCCCATTAGTGGGGAAAACGCCAGCGTACGGGTCCACGGATGGAGAATGGGTCCGCCGTGGCCCAATAGTGGGAAAACATCAAGATGCACGTCTAACGGTGGAGTAGGGGCACGCTACGCACTCATTTGTGTCTCAGTCGACCACCTCTTCTTCCTCCTGTATATTGAAGCAGAAGCTCATCAGTTGGACTATCTCAGCAACGTGAAGCTTGAATCATTTCAGGTGATTATTCGCACGGCATTGGTTACACTGTGTTGTTCACAAGTACTAAAGCCATGTGAAAGATACTCCTGCGCAGAGTTGAAAGTGGCCGCTCATAACGGGTCCATAGGCATGTAAGAAATGTGACAAAAAAGTAGGTAGTATCATTGCATCGGAAATTAGCTTTACATGTAGGTGCGTGATTAAAAATTTGCAAGCAACGCTAGGATCGCGAGAAGACTCGAAGCCTGACGAGGCGGCCAGGCCCGTAGAATATACGCAACTCATAAGAAGGATTTTGTATTTGAGCTCAGTTAATGATTAGTTTTGCTTATTTGCTAATTTTCCAAGCATTTCCCACGTGTGAAGCTTATGCACATACCCCAAGTGGCTGCCCCACCCCACTTTCTAGCGTCCCGAAGGGGCGCTAGTATATATATATCAGTGGCGGACGCAGAAAGTGGGCGGGAGGGGGGGCGTGGGAAGAAAAGTGGGGTCTCCGCCGTTTTGGGGACCCAGACGGAAAATAAAATTAATAATAATATTAATTATAATAATAAACAATAAATAAAAATATATTAAAAATAATAATAAAAATAAACAATTAAAAATAAACTAACACAAGATTTTTATTTGTATTGTAAAGTAATTTCGAAAATTCCCCCCCCCCCCCCCCCCCCCCCTGCGTCCGCCACTGATATATATATATATACATATATATATATATATATATATATATATATATATATGTACCTCTCTAACTACAGTCACTGTCGAAAAGATAGACGGATTGCGCGTGCGGTTTCGTAGCGTTGCGGCCGCAGAATCGCGGCGGGACCTACTGGACCCTCTCACTTGGAGCATGCTCTCTCCGCATCCGTCGCACAGGTCCCAACGCGTTTCCGCAGTCACGGAATCCGTCTATCTTTTCGACAAGCACTGTAAGCTGCTGATTTTCTTTTACTTTTGTAGAGGTTTGGTTCATCGAAACGTTCATTTATATTTTCTAAACCTTTCATAAAATCCACAGCCATTTGCATGATTGCTAAATTCAATGTTGACTTATTTTTCCCTGCTCCTCACATAATATTTTTTAATAACACTATTCTGGCAAGGTAGCCATAGAACTAATAGGAACACGCTGACTTTGTTATTCTCAGTACGACCTGGTCGATGGTGGCAACACCTGTGGACCTATCTCATTCGCAGGGCCAGGTTGGTATGCATCGACGCTGGAGCTGGAAGGATGCCAGCAATGCCTACGTCTATGCTGCTTCCATCGAGGTATCTCGTACGGGAACGTCCCCTTTGTCGCCTAGTGCTTGCCGTCCGTTCGCAGGTGTTGTCGGGTCGAATAAGGAGCCCGTGGTGTGCTTGCGGTCCGCTAACACATCTAGTTTCACTACCAAATCACGGTCAGAGTGACTGCAGACGTTGTATGGTCTATTAGCTCACAGATGGCGCCTGATCTGACATTGTCTGCAATTACGACTTTGCCTGCAGAATGCGTCTGGAGGGATATTTTAGCGGATGGCTGTGGGGAAACATAAGAATGGAAGAAACCACACCATATGGATATCAAAAAATTGCAAAAAATAGATCGGTTAGCCTAAAAATGGTGAAGTCGTAGTTGCGGACAAAGTCGGATCGGGATCGGGCGCCCTCTGTGAGCTAATGGACTGTACAAAATACATCATTTCTTCCCATAAGAGTCATAAAAGTCTAACGTCGCCTTCTGCTAAGAAGACTTGATCTGCTGTACGCGGTTCTTACTGCTGCGCGAGGCATGGAATTCTGCAATTAGTATGATTTTCGAGCATGAAATAATACCCTTACATGAAGTTTGGTTGAAAACAGTGACTTTGAAATTTTATGGGCAGAACTAGCCGTACAGAGCCTGGCATTTGAATAATAATGAGTGATAGAAGAATATAAGAGTGGAATAGTACATAGAGTACTAGCAAAAAGGAGTCATTGTCTCCAAGCCAGGACGGATCCGGGCCAGCCGGGTTCTCGCAACGTGCTCGTATGCGGTGGATTTTGATAACGTCACTCAGGGAGACAGTGGCTTCTCACTTTCTTAACGCGTATAGTGTATTCCAGCGGGGACTATAGTTGTGAAGGCATTAAAGAAAGAGAAAATAGGAGAAATAATGCCGTATCAGGAGATGCAGGCGAGAAATGTAGATCATGAGCACGAAAATACACAACTGTTCGAAACGGATTAATGACATTATGAGGCCTGTGGGTAATCAATACGGCGACGATGTCGGTTCCGTGTTGATTCGTGTCTTGTATGGGATCTACGTGAGTTTTTACACGTTGCAACATGTTCTCTGGTTAGCCAATGCTGCAACCGGTGAAGATCCCATGCAGAACCGATTCGCTTCCGCAGCCCAGAAAATCCCACGGAAATCCCATGCAAAACTGATGCATTTCCCGGCCGCAGCGAAAACCGATGCAAAACCGGGTTTCTAGAGTTCCTGAGGTCGGACGAGTTCTGACGTATGAAGGACGAATTCGGACGCCGCGACGCGGACGAGATCATACAAGAGGTGTCGGACGAAACCGTCATCTTTACCAGTCGTTTTCTTAGATGTATTTATATGTAGTGCGCCGGAGTCCGATCCGATCCTATGAAAAAGGATGCATATCGACTTCACGGTTGTTTTAGCTTCAGTTTTGCGCTTCTTATACATTTCTACTGTGTCTTCTTCCTTGAAACTGCTCGCTATATAGAGAAAACACGCGAAATTCACGTGGACGAGGAGGGGGGGGGGGGTGGTGGGGTGGGGGTGGGGTAGGGTGGGGTCATAGAGGTGGGGGTTGAACGGGAGAATAAGGGGATCCTATTGAAGACCGGTTTTCCCCATCGTCATGCTTGACTCTGAAGCATGTGAATGCAACATATAAGCATGTAGTTTGGAACGTACAGACAGATGTAATGATGAAAAACGAGGTATCAGGCAGCGTTTTTTTAATATCGCTGTTGCTTTTTGAAGATGATTGGAGGCTCATTCATGATCATGGTAGTTGAATCACAGCACACAACATTATTAATACCGCGTCAATATTTCTGTATTCTCTATTATGGCTCGTTTTGTTGAACTGCAAAACAAAGGTATTAAAGAGAGAGTCTCTTCATGGGCGCGGCTTTTAATCCACTTCACCAGCTTTTGAATAATGGTTTCAAACCTCAAAAGAAGTTGGCGGTCTTAAGCTAGCAAGGATTTTAACTACTTGCGTTGTCGAACTCATAATGGAACGGCTCTATTGCCGCACACGCTTCCAGTCGTAAGGAGTTTCTTGAGAAATTTGCAGAAACCGCAAATGGGACTTGTTACCCGAGTAGTTTCATGCCCGTTGTCATTTTGAAACATATCTGATTGTTCGCCTGCATGCAAGATTACGAAATTTTCGAAAAAAAAAATTAAGATTACGAAAAATTCGAAATGTTATCCGAATAAACATTCAAACATCCCAATATTCGAAAATTCGGTGGTGCGCAAAAATTCGAATATTCGAAAATGCGGGGGTCCTTAAAACTTTGAAAATTTGAAAAATATTTTCGAATATAATTTTCTAGTACTCAGTATGTGAGGAGATTCTCATATATTTCGTGTGATAACGATGTTTGGGAATAGCAAGTGGTCAGTTTTATAAAGTTTTTTTAGTTTTTTTTTTAGTTTTTAGTTTTTTTAATAAATAAATGCTCTCATTGTGGAAAACTAATGCGCCATGAAAAAAAAAACCCTGCGTTACCATAGCAGCTTTTATTTCTACCTTATATGATTCAGTTCGTATTTTAATAACTACAAATTCAGGTGCTTTATTGTTCATTGTGGATGCTCAAGATGAATACGTGGATTCGCTAAAGAAGATGTCTGAAAATTTTACTCATGCGTTCCGAATTAACCCGAACATAAAGTTTGAGGTCTTTATACACAAGGTAAGACCTGTAGAGGTAAACATCATTTCAACAATTTTGAAGTTGCGACAGTCAATGACGTGTAATGCTAGATTAGCTCGAAAGTTCTGTGAATGTAGTCTGCTATTAAGCGAATTATAGGAAGAGGAAAATATGAACAATCTGAACATCATTTAGTGTAGCTGTTAGGTTCCCAGACTTCCCATTGGTGTAGGCATGGGTACGATATCCTGAGACGCGTCTCTACCCCACCATCACTTACGATAGCGCCATTGGGGGATCTTTCACTTACGACGATGAAGATAATTTGGATCCGGGGCGCAGCCCCAGATCGCAAAAGGCTGCAGAAAGTCGCAATTTTTGTTTGGGAAAGGAAGAAATACATGAAACGCGCAGTTGTGGATTGAATTCTACATACAAAACAGTGTGAGGAAACGTAAAGCTCAGGAGTCATCGGCGAATATGGGTTGAGAAAAACTTTTGAGTATATAGGCATGAGATTGTCTGAAATCTGAGCTTTAGCCTGGAAAAGTAAGTATTGCGCAATTGTCAGGCGGAGTAACAATGCTTTTTTACACTACGTGGTAGTGGAGCGACAGAACTGCAGATAAGAATAACTGAAAAATCTCCCAAAACGTAAAAACTATGATATCTTCTTTATTTGGGAGAATTGAAAGTTGCGCAGTTGTCAGGTGAACTCAGAATGAAATTCTTAGCAGAATGATATATAATTCTTGGTAGTTTCGTTCAACACCGACGAAGAATCCAGGATGGGACAGATGCCCCGTCCGTCCCACCCTCGCGTCGGGCGCCCTCTCATATTGCGTGCTCTCTCGCGTTAACTCCCCTGAGCTACACGGGGCCATTTGTCTCAGGCGGGCTTTTTCAGCCCAGCAAGAAAGGAAGTACCAACTATTATATACCATTCTACTCGGAATCTCATGGGCTCGGCAGCTGATAACTGTGGAACACCTGATTTTTCGAAATGAAAGATATTTAGCGGGAAAGCGTTTTCAAACATAGGCCTGTTTTCTGTGCCGGTTTCAGGCAAAGTTACTTGCTTTTATTACCGCTGTGTGTGCAAGGATGTCGGGAGTTTGACAGATAACTGCACAACTCACTATTTCCTAAAAATTGCCGAGAACTTTTAAAGGACGCAAATCCCCCGTCTAGATTTTAAAAAATTGATTTCTTCATGGATTCTTAGTAAAAATCGTCGGTCTTGATATCATTTTGTAGAGAATTTTATGAAGAAGATTACTGACAACTGCGCAACATACAGTTTTATGAGATTACCGAAATATTTAGCGAAAACCAAGCTGAGACGCCATCAGTGTTGAACCGAGCGTGGGTCCCGACACGAAAGCAGGGCGCCGGTGCAAATTTCTGGGATGTATAGCAAATGTCGACAAGAATTCTCTGACATGTCAGTTGTCTGACATGTTAGAGTGAGAATGTAGAGATCATGAGCATATTTAACATTCCGCCTTTGAATTTGTGATATCTTTACCCTTTCTGTGCAATACTTGAGCTGTTTCGATGCGAACTGTCCTAAAAAAGGGCTTCACTATCTCGCACTCTGTGAACTTCACTCTTTTTACCTTCCTCAACTTCATCGAAGTGGTTGGTGAACAACCTTCACTTTTTTGACTCAGACAACCTTCAGTTTTCTGACCCCTGTCTCACTACTATCGTACTTATGGGTGTAGGCTGCTCCAGAAGTGACGATAGTTAATATTTGCGCCTAGTCGCTGCCTATCTCACATTTCTCCTTGAATTCTACTGCATCGCTGTCCCCCGAGCAGCATGATGGCGAACAATATGCAGATGTGCTCTCATACGGTTTATTATTGCTGTTGATTAGGAGATATCGACTTTATCACCTGTTGACTGTCGGTGGGACGTGCCGCAGTCACGTTCTCGATGGCTAGCTAGTTAGTAATTACCAAAATAAACGTCACCAGGCAACGCAAGGTGCTATAAAACGCGTTGAATTCAAATCAGCCTCAGGCAAGCGATATACACCACACGTAGTGTATCGGTAGCCCTGTCACAAGAAGGTTTCGCATATGTTCCGATTATAGCTTTAGGCGAGCGAATAAGCGAATGTAGAAGGATGGATGTCGTAACGGCGAAACAGCCATTTTCTTGTCGAATACTATGAATCGTATTTGTTTTGCATATAACTAGTAATGTACGAGCAATTAGTAACAATTTCTTTTTTAGGCCGATGGATTAACAGAAGAAAGCCGTGTGGACGCTCAGTATGATATCTACCATAGGGTGGGTATCTCATATTTTAGCTTCATGTTTTTTACACGACTTTTGAATCTTTCTTCTTCTTCCAATTCGTATGCGTCATCATTATGTGGAGCATTTGATGCCCTATACCTTAGTTTTACTAAGTATTATTGTCCACGGAACAGTAGAGATCATGTCTTCTGTTTTTGGTTAGATGTATTGCTACTTCCAGGTGAAATGTGAACTCGCCGAGCAAGGGTTAGAAGACTTCAACGTGACCTTCCATCTCACTTCTATCTATGATCATTCAATTTTTGAAGCCTTCTCTAAAGTGGTTCAGAATCTTGTCAAGCGCCTTCCTACCCTGGAGCGATTGCTTGATATTTTCAATCAGGTGGGAGGTTCTGCTTCATGTTTTCGAAGCATTTCATTGAGTTTTGTTCGAATGGTTTGCGGCGCCAGATTTGTCATTGTTCATGCAGTCTTTCCTAGTCACATTGCTAGTACGTAATGTAAATACATTTCTGTGTGGCTGTTTAGGGTTCCAATGTGGAGAAGTCTTTCTTGTTTGACGTGGCTTCAAAAATTTATATAGCAACAGACACGACCCCTGTTGAAATGGCTGCGTATGAGCTGTGCTGCGACATGATTGATGTTACTATCGACATTTCCGGAATTTACGGGTTAGATGAATCCTATTTTTAATATTTAATTCTTTTAGACTGTGAGCTTGAAGCTGGAATTAATTAACGGGAAAGGGTGTACATTACTGAGGATTTAGAGTGCAAAGTAATACCCTCAGGCGATGAGAAGTTGATGTCACTGCACTGTGCAACGCTACCTACTTCAGGAAGCAAATCCGTTACCCCTTGTAATAAAATTGAATGACTGGGAGGCCAAACTCTGGAGATTAGTAAAGTTTCGAATGCAACTGTGCTAGTAAAATGGGTAATAGCAAAGCGTCACTGATGAATTAGTACTCAATTAACTCATCAAATCAGGAAAATAGTCCTCCCATTTGAAAATGCATCAGAAGACTGTGCAACAATTGCGACCAAACCTGGTTAATACATATTTCATCGCGATTACATACTTTGCGCGTACTGTGGAAATCTTCAAAGTATTCGTTTGAAGTTCAATCTTTACCCACCCAGTGAGATTTGTTAGTAAAATCTTCATAAGCTCGGCTCGCGTAGTTTTCTTGATCGTTGTGTGTTTCCCGCATTATCTAAACTCTTTTTCTAACATCAAAAATGAGTGACACGATATACTGCCTCAATTTGGTCTTCAAAGTTTTGAAGAATCCTAAAGTTCGGTTTGCCTCACATGGTGCTTGTCGGCTTCTCCCTGGTTGCCCAACTGGCTAGCAAAGAAGCTCCGGACAATTGTTTGCGAATAGGGACATACGTCTATCATTCAGATATTTCCAAACATACTTGTCTCTGTGATAGCTTTTCTAATTTCATTTGTTTCTTCGGTTATAACTACCGCTGTTTCAAGAGCTAAAGAAAATGATGGTGAAGTGCAAAATCCTTTCGACGATAACTCGTATGCTGTCATTCGCCTTAAGACTGATCAGGTACTTATATCTACTCATGTTCTCTTACTTCCTTTTTCTTCTTTTCTCTTTCTCTTCTGGGCGGAAGTTACCTTAATGATTAAAATAAGGTTTGTATATCTGTGGTTATTGATGCGTATGCCAATTTTTAGGTGATGTTCCTTCGGCAACTCAACAAGCACCTTGCCCTAGTTTGTGTTATACGAGGCGAAAATTTTGAGAAACAAGGCTTAATTGATTACAATTTCAATTGCTTTAAAGAGGTGAGCTGTTTCAGATTCTCGATAAATCTCCTCTGAGTCGAAATACATTTCTCTACACTGTTAGGCATTTATTTTTTCCTGCTAGCAATTTAAGAAGCATTAACTGAAGAACTGAGGTATTTCTTTTTCTTATAGTTGGTATTACGAGTGTTTCGACTATTCGATACTTAGAGAGACTCGAAATTATAGCATCTATAAGGTAGCCGCTATATTCCTCGACGAGTATAGCACCTTGCGTCGCCGTCGCCGGCGGCCGCCAATGTTGGCGACCCCGCACAATCGATACGCACCGGCGCCGCAGTCGCCGGCGACGGCGGCCGCTGACGCCGCTTCGCCCACAATCGATGCGTATCGGCCTCACAGTCGCCGGCGACGCAAGGTGCTACAGTCCTCGAGGTCTATAGCGGCATTGTAATAAACATTTGCTATGGTACGTCGAGCACGCGACAGTCGCTGACTATTTGGACATAAATCGACATTTCATATCTATTTTAGGGTATCGAAAATGTATTCATGGTACGAAAACGAATCTTCGAAGAATCCAAAAGTACGTAGTCCCGTAGCCGAATAGTGTAAAGATGAAA
Source organism: Ancylostoma caninum (assembly GCA_037903475.1). Classification (NCBI taxonomy): domain Eukaryota; kingdom Metazoa; phylum Nematoda; class Chromadorea; order Rhabditida; family Ancylostomatidae; genus Ancylostoma; species Ancylostoma caninum. Next base: position 387,071 of record JBAJFG010000264.1, read on the forward strand.
AATGTGGTTAGTTAGCGCCTTCATTATTGTTACCTATGTTTGCCAATTCTGTTATATGTTTGTTTCACGGTTCTTCAAATTATAGACATTTTTATCTCACTCCTTATACATTGCTTCAGATTTCTATTGTGCTTGTACAGTCATGGAAGCCTTGTTTGAGCAATAACAGCTAGCACAACATTGTTATTAACACGTGCTGCTTTGTATTTTGGACCACACACGAAACGGGTCATGCACGCGATTTTCGGTGGCGTTGTGTGGCAGACATGTTTTTCTTATTCTTCATGTTCGTCTGACTAAAAGTTAGTCCTAACAAAATGAAGTCTCAATTACCGCAGATAAGACAATTTCTCCTCAAAATCATTTTTCTGTTATCACTTTGGAAACAATTCCAGTGGTAGAGTGTTCAAGTTGACCGAAAAATAATTAGACAAATCTGACAGGTTGCAGCTTTGTTCATAATTTTATTGGAACTTACTATCAATCCATATTGTCATATAGGAGGATCTCCATTGTGTTCGACTATGTAGCGCAACCTGTGCGGAAGAGAGCGGATCCCCACGGGCAAATACTTCAGGAGATTTTGAGCTCAAGAAGTGACCGACGCCCTACTCGACGTTGTCTCTGTCTTTATATTTCTTTTTCACAAAGAAGGACTGAGGCGACCGAAGACATGGTAATCGTTTGGTGCTAAGTCGAGCGAATATGCCTTATGGGATATTAGATTGAATCCGAGAATAGCCAGCTTCTCACGGTTTTTTGGAAGTGCTCTAGCATCATCTATAAGGAGAAGAATTTTATCTCTCCCGCTGTGGGGATGTTGCAGAATTTAAGTCACTCACTCCGATCGGTTACAAAACAACTCTGAGTCCATCATAGGGCCACTTGGGACTAGCTCCTAAAAGATAGGATGGGATGTCCCACCAGAAAGCTAGCAGCTCTTCTTTCTCGCGGTCGTCATGGTTTTTGCGCTTCCGATGTGCTTTTGGTAGGTCTTCAAAATCGACCCACTGTTTGCGGGGTACAGTATTATCTTAAAGGCAGTGTCTCAGCTCATGGGCCGCATTCGATATTTCCACGTCGGTCGAACCGCTGAGCACAAAGATGTACTTAAGTTTCGTGGAAACGTCGAAAACCCTATAAGTTACGGATTTCTTTGGCCGAGAATTTCGAAATTCTCGGCAAGTGGACGAGAGGGTTCATTCCGCAGCAAGAGCTTGCTGAGGGTGCGGCATGGCTTTTCAACACGGAAGTGTTTGTTTGTTTGATAATAGCTGCTGCTGAAGAGTTCATTTTAATGTGCAATCTCAGCTTCTCAGCTCCGCTTTTGCTAGCTTCCTAGCAAGGAAACTCGTCCGCTCCTCTATCTAATTTTGCCTTAAAAGTAGGGTTTTTTGAGGGTGTTTTCTGACATCAAGCACGTCACTGGAATCAGCGCTTCGAGCTGCACCTGAATCTGTGGATATCTCGATACCCAACATGAGGTGAGACATTGCCTTTAAGTGCAATAATACATGGTGACTAAGAAATTGAACCGAGCAAATGTATGGCGGCGGCTGAGGAGACTTGTACACGGATCAGCACTACTGTTCATGTCCAAGCCGTGATGGAGACCTCGAGGCAACTTTGGAACCTTGCAAGATGTTCGAAGAATGTCGTATATCGTGGATCTTGAGGTTTGGGTGAGGGTTGCTCTATCGCGCACAGAAGGATTTTTCCGGCCTCCACAGAGAGTTGCAACTCGTTACATCTGTCTAAATGTTTTTCGGGCAATCTGATATTTTGTCGCATGATGTCTGATGTTTTCTCCGTTCTTACCATGTTTACGTAGCTGTATCGCATGAAAACGCTTCCCGCTAGTATCGCGGGTGAAATGCGCTGTAAATGGTCAGTATGAAAAAAAAAAACGCTGGTCCGAAATAATAGCACACGACACTCTATCATCAATGTATCGAAGCAACGGTCTCACCTCATCTTGTGAATCTTCCTAACGCACCGATTTCAATGATTTGCATAAAACATCCCAACATCGGGAGCAAACTTGTTTTTTGGGGCTTTAATCAGCCACGCCACGTACGGATTTGATCAGCAAAATCAATGCTGAGCATTTTTTGTCATTCTGTGAATTCGATCGAGAGAACAAGACAGGACGTATTGAGAGCAAGAGAGGCTCGGCAGACATCTCGTGTCAAGGCCGAGAGCTCCACTTTTTTGCTCCAAGAAATGAAAAACGCTCTTAAACACAGGGTTTTCGACGTCTCTATGGGTTCTCGCATTTATCAATGTTCTCAGTAGCACATATAGACGATCTGTGTAAAAGTATCGAAAACGATTTCTGAGGTGAGGCTTCACCTTCGAATTCACTGTTTACAATGTCACATTATTGTGTTGTCTGAGCAGATTTTACTTCTAGATAGTGAAGACCTTTTCAGATTTGTTATAGCGGAACTATTGGTTTTATGTATGATTTCTACTTGTATATCCATAAAGAGGTGTTATTCCGTTTTTTTTTCACATCTAGAAACACATGAAACATGTGAAATTAGTCGAAATTTGATCTGTAGTGCAGTGTGGTACACTTGAAACAGATTTCTTTCTACCGATGACTGGTTTTCGCATCGATGTGGTCACTAGGGATGTGGAGTGGGTCAACCTGTTCCAACCAGTGTAGGTGAAATCAGGCGAAATCCCATAACAGTGTATGTGTAGATGTTGCATCTTTTTGATTCCTCAGATTTTACATGTATAGGAACCAGAGTTCGGCACAAGCTTAGCTCGAGCAGAAAAAAATTACGAAGCCCCCTTTGACCTAGCCAAGAATCTATGAAGCCCCTATTGTAAACAGGCTAGAACAAGTTTTTGCGAAGAACCTTGGTTTTTTGTTTTGAACGCAGATCGACATGTCCACACGTGTTAACAAGTGTTAACAAGTACACTGGCGGTGGCACCGTCAAATAAATATTGAATTTCCAGCTAAAATTTGAGAAGGGATGGAGATTTTGGAGGCTTCTGCCACTAGTTTGATAGAGCAATATTTCTTGAATACAACAGTGCGAATAAAATTGGAAATAATTGATTTTAGAAGAAGTTATTTGAAGAAATTGTGTCCAAGTGGTGTTGAAGACTGTTTTTTAGCTATTTTTTCAGCTGCAACTGAATAAACGAGGCAACTTTATCACTCACTGGAACGAGCAGCCTCTCCTCTAGCTAACCGCTCCAGTACAATTGGAAATATTCGATTTTAGAGAAAGTTGTTTGACGAAAATTCTCTGGACCGGTGCTGAACCCCAACTTTTAGGGTAAATTTGGGGTTCAGAGAATTCCTGAACTATATCTCCCTTCAAAATCAAATAATTCCAATTTCCTCAGGCAGTTGGCAGAAGAGTCGTACTCGAAATCTCACCACAAAGTTTGAACAGGATCCACTCAGTACCAACGGTGCTGTGGGTACTGCGAGGTACTTTTTCACCTATAACTCCTACCAAAATCAATTGAATCCAATTCTTTTTTGGATTTGGATAGAGCATTGCCAGTTGCAGCTATATGCCCATTTCCAGGCGGATCCGTGCAGAACCTGTCCTTTTATGAGTGCTGACAGCAGTGCTGTAGGCAGAATTTTCGCATGATAACCGGTCAAACTCGTTTCAAAATCAAACAATTCCAATTTCCTCTGGCGGTTGGTGCTAGAGTCGTACTCGTAATCTTACTACAAAGTTCGAGCAGGTTCCGTTCAGTACCAACAGTGCTGTGAGTACTGCAAAGTACCCTTTTAGGTGTAACTCCTACCAAAATCAATTGAATTAAATTATTTTCCAGAGTGAGATAGTACATTGCCATTTGCAGTCATGTACTTGTTTCCAGAAGTATCTGTGCAGAACCTGACCTTTTGTAAGCGCTGGAAGCAGTGCTTTTGGCAGAATTTTCGCATGATAACCCTACAAACTCTTGCCAAAATCAATTGGTTCCAATTTTCTACGACAGTAAGAGTAGTAGCATTCGTAGTCTTACTGTGAAATTTGAGCAGGATCCGTTCAGTACCAGCGATGCTGTGGGTACTGCTGGGTACTTTTTTTAAGTGTAATTTCTAAAACAGATATTAATTTTACTCTTATTTAAGTGAGAATTAATAGAAATAATGAGAGAAAAATTCTTAGGTTCAATCTCCGTTCTTTGCTCTTATTTCCAAAGAAGTGGATGATTATTCAACCAAGGTTCAAGTCCCAGGTACGAAGTCCCTTTTGCTGACCTCATCGCTTACGAAGCCCCGCTTGTCTTGAGTCAAGTCTTTGCTGAAGTCTGATAGGAACCAACTGTTCATATCGCCATTAGGTGGTGACTAGGTATTGTTGACAAATGTTTGTACAAATTTCATTAAGTATCTAGCAACTGACGAGAATAATTTTTATTCTAGTATAGATTCTTTGTTAAGCAACATGTGAAACTATATACTCAACAGCAGCTTGCATACTTTTTCTTTTGTTGCCTCTTGTCATCGCCTACTCGAACATTTCCCTCTGTATTAAGGAATGCCGATTCGTACTGACCTCTTTTCTCGTGCTCCAAGACCTGAACTTGCGGAACTTGCACGGATAAATTACTGAATTAAGGACCTAGTTGCCTACTTGTTGTAGGCAATGAATTTGTGATGAGTGAAACAGCACTTACTCTCCTCAATACGGTTAGGATGGCCTCATCAATTCCATAATTTTCTTTTGCCGACGTTCGAACAACACCAATAAAGCAGTTCTTTTCCTCCAATTCGTTCAGATTCTTGTCATCGATGTTAACATCCAAGTCGCACTAAACAAATGTGTCAGTGAATTTTTCGTGGTTGAGGGATACTCGAATATATTTCTAGTTCTATGTAGGCACGAATACGAGAATATATGTATGACACTAAGATACATGATTTGAAAAAAAAAGTTACTGGCTCTTCATAGTCAGAGAACCTCTCTCATCTTTGCTAAAATAAAATACCTAACTGCACACAGAGGAAGATAAAATAATTACAAAATTGTCTTCATAACAAGCTGTTACTCGGAGCGCACTCTTCTTGATTATTAGAATACAGTAATTGATGCTACTTGGGGAGTCAGAATTGAAATGATAACCATTAAGCGAGATTTGCATTTCACTCGGATTAATTATGTATATTTATATCGGACAAGACATTCATATCACATATTTGCAATAAGGTCTCCAGGATAGCTAATTTTGTCAGGAGTACAGCGTCGTCATTTTCATAATCGCTTCAATGAATAAGCAGGTATGAGCGGAAAAAAAATGTCCACGCAACTACCTTGTTAATAACGAGCACTGCTGGAACTTGACTACCATCTGCAAGGACGACCTTCTGATCCAAATCGTTTTTCCATCGACAAGCTCCCTCTTTTGTTCGTTCCCTGGAATAAACGTTTGTCACTTGTAGCAATAAAACGTTGTTTAAGCGGTCGTGTAAACGAAGGTTTAGGGACAGGGTTGTGGTCAGGAGGAAGGGGGAAGCACAGGGTCGTCCACATGAAGTGTGACGAGAATAACTCCCATAATTTCGCACCAATCAATTCAAATAAGCACTTCTCACATCTATTTGATAAAGGAGAAATTCCACATGAGATTCATCCTTCTCATTTAAAACTACGGCTTTTACCTTAAATACAAGCATCCAATCTCTTCTGGAAATTTTTGAAGATGCGCGCGGTCCTTTTTGGCAAGATTTCTTCCCATGCCTTCACCAAGGATGTCTTCAGCGAATCCAATGACTTGGGTTCGAAAGAGCTGGCTTTTTGTTCCTGGACTGACCAGATAGCAAAATCCAGATGAATGAGATCGAACGAGTTTGATGGTCAAAAATCCATCGTCCCGGAACACAAGAATGGTCTCACACCATTCAAGTTTCTTCTTTGCGCCGCGCGCTGGTTTTCATCCTTGCTGGAAGGTCCATCCAATGCCCTTAGCGCTTTCTTTGGCCAAAGGTACCATTGCATCCTCCAGGATTTGCTTTCGTTAGAGTCCGGCATCAATTTTAACTCCTTGTTGGACAAAAACAGGCTTGCTCTTACTCAGGCCGGATGTACTGGCACACACCATCGCGGACTGTGGAAAATGAGTTTTTTCGACCTTTACGGCTCTTGAGGTGCTTTCGTGTTGATTCTTCGCATTTCGGAGTAGTTCAGCAGTAAATATCCTCTCGTCTGTGGAGAAAGTTTGGATGACTTTGTCCTCTAGCGAATTTGTAAGGATACAACTCGAAATCATCTCCAGTCAACCTTTGCATCGTTGAACGGGTTACCTTATGATCCTCAGCCAATTGTCTAATCCTTCTTTCAGGATTTCGGCGAAGTTTGTCTTTGACGACCATTCGAAGGGCAGGGGTACTTGCGGATCGTACAGGTCTTCCTCTTGGTCGATTTTCAATACCTCCGGTGTCTTCAAATGCTTTCTCACCCGATATACCTGCTCCCGATGCTGTTTGAGCGTCTTCGAAATCTCTGAAACTAACGACCCGCGTTTATACATGACATCTAAGTAGCTAAACGATCCTCATGCCATACTATCTTTATATAAGAACAAGACTGGCCATAAGAAGACTAGAAAATGCGGGGGAAAACGAATAACAGCATAAGAACCACAAAAAAGCGAAAGAAAATGTCCGGAAATTGATTTTCTATAGCCCGTCACACTTCATGTGGACCACCCTGTATAGTTTTTGTCGAAGTATACGATTTGAAAGAATCTGAATCGTAGATAGTTTGTTGCGTTGCCCGAAGGATGCAGAGATGAAGCCCTCTGGCTTTCCCCCTTGTTAACTCCAATTTATTTCCTTCATGACAAGAACAAGGACTTGTAGTTACGGATTGCTTGAGGTTAAATTCTACTGTCTTCCCCCTTGTATCTTCCCGTACAAGAGGAAGCAGCAAGAACGTAAAGGAAAAGGTGTCTGCCTGCCTAGCATGTTTTCATACGTCGCTATAATCAAGTTGCAAGTTTAACCTTCCGCGAACCGGCGAGATTTTATAGTAAATGGTTCCAATGCTCCACCATTGCTCTGAGTAAACCTAGTAGTATGCTTCAAGGTGGACTACGTTATTAGCTATATATCTGGTGTCCAGGCCTGTCATTGTCAGAACTGAGTTTGAACGGCCAAAATCTTGAAATAATGCATCTACAGGGCGGGCCAAAATTATGGGTACTGCCCGCGCGCTGTGAATTTGCTCAAGTGTTGGCAAGCTTCATGGTCCTTTTGGGATTTCATAAATCTTTCCTATAGTTCAAATCTTCTACTTTCTGTAATTTCATCTGTTGGCATTTGTGGAATAGTGGTGAGCATGGGTCTTCCGAAGAGAAGATTGAACGTCAAAATCGGAGGCTTAAAAGTGAAGGTTGGCTATTAAATCATGAACGTCGACTGGGGGGGGGGCCAAATCGTGAGCGTCGAGCGGAGGGGAGGGGCTGTTCTTGTTTTTTCTTGCCGTTTTTGTGTATATAAAGATTGCTGATTTTTCACGAGCTCTGACGTTCTGCACGCAATTTCTGAGAAGCAGAGAGCTGAGAGGAAGTCCGCCTATATGTATGGATTAAGGAGTAAGAGTACTGAGCAATCGAAATACGAACTGAAAAAATTCATCCTGAAAATTGAAGATTTTTTGGATTTTGCCCACAAGATTTCTAAGGATATAGAAGAGCTGAGTAGAGCTCGGCTAAGATGGGATAGAGGAGACTTAGTAATGTGCGAATATGTTCAAAAGCGGCAGCGTATTTGAAAAAGGAGCAGAGAAATGAAGTTCAAAATTTTTCATTTTTTCCGACTTTTAGGATGAATTTTCAGGGAAAGAGGGGCACGCTCCATGGATCTGTAACATGTTTGGTTATGAGCAGCAAAAGATACGTTTAAAAATGTGGAGATGTTTGGAGCAGATCCCCTACCTGACTCGATATTGACGTAGGAAAATCCGAAAAAATAGGTGCATGGCAGGGATCCGCGCCGCGGCCCGCCACGCGCCAGCTTTTGATCTTTTCTTAAAGACGCCGTTGCCTGGTATGTGGGGGTGGTTTTCTCTATCGAACCATATACAACACTCCTACAGGGTGGGCCACGGTAACACGGGAAAGTTTACACTAAAAAAGGATGTGTATGCGATCCAAAACATAGTTGCAGAATTTATGTTTACTAAATCATATTGAACATAATGCAACCCTTCAGCTAGGGATATCCCCTATCACTTCCAAGACAGGGCCCAAGATTCTGAGTGAAGTCAGTGACCGCGGCGCGCAAGTGGTTGCTTTTTAGGACAATCCAATAATTTTTGAAGCGCTTGCCTACTTATACAAATTCTGTAGAGGTTGTGAACAAGCTCTGGTCTCGGGTATCACCAAAGCCCACTAACCCTACCGAATGAGACTCAGGGAAATGGGTGGTCACTCGATGAATCCAATAGGGCCTAAAATATATTTTTGACTGAGTCCTGAATCAAACATGACTTGTGGGACGGAGCGCTCTTGCGGTAAAACGTTACGAGAGAACTTCTCAGCTGAGCCTAACATCAAGGCAAAACAATTTTATTTGGAAGAGAACCGAGCGTTGTTGCCGTATTTTTGGCACACCCTGTATATTCGGTCGCTCCTTCATCCCGCCATTTTTTTCCAAACATCCGGAATTTTGAACTTTTAATCAATTTTTTTTTCAGGCTTGGTTGAAATCATTGTTCAGAGGCCTCCAGTAATCGTAAGTGGAGCTCGTAAGGGGCAGTGGCTATCACACCGTCGTCTAACAGCGAGGACTGAACCAGCGATTCACTGCAATCCTAGTACACGATGTGAAAACCATGTTGTACCCTTCCGGCGATCCATACCGTGGATACTTCTGTAAGCGCTTTATTTCCGACGTCTTCTCGCACCAATACAGCGTCAATTTCAGGACTTGGATCAGTCGTTGCTTTTTACCATGCTTCGTCGACGTTTGTGATCGGCGGCAACTGGATGTGAGAGGTGACTGCTCTTTCTTTCTCTCTTAGTCATCCCACTTGGTTCGAGGTGGCCCGCATCGCTCGACGCGCTTCTTGTATGGCGGCGCGATTTTCATCGACGATTTTCATCGACGCGACGTGACCGTCTCGTACGCTACGACTTTTGCATCCGTGACGAGCTTCTGGTCTCGATACCTCACGAGGTCGATCTGTGTCTTCTTGCTGCCGCTGTAGAATAAGACGAGGTGAGATGGTCGCTTCCGAAATTTCGTGCTCACTATGACAAGGTTATGAGACTCGGCGTAATCGAGAATGCGCTCGCCATCGTCGTTACGCACCCCTTATCCAAAGCCGCCGTGGCACCTGAAGCCGTCCTTCGTCACCCCCACGTGACCATGCAAGTCTCCCGCAATGAAGACCGTATCTTCTTGTGGTACAGCTGCGGTCTTCTCATGAATCAGCGCCCAGAAGTCGTCTTTGGCTCGATCTGAACATCCAGTCTGTGGGGCGTATGCAGAGAAAAAGTGAATGCGCCTTTCCAACGTGACGATAACAATCTTTATAAGACGGTCGTCAAAACGCCCTACGCCTGCTATGGAATCCTGAAGCGTTCGGAGACAATGATGCCGACACCATTTCTTGTAAATGAGCTGCCATTGGAAACGAATTTGAAGCTATACTCGATGTCCTTGGACTTGTTGCCAGACCATCTCGTCTCCTGCACCGCGCAAAAGTCGGTTCGACGGCGCTGCAGTGCTGCTGCCAGTTCACATGAACGGCCTGTCAACGTGCTGACGCTCAAGATTGCAGTACGCGTCTTGGCTTCGTTGTTATCCTTAACGAGTCGTCTGCTTACCCCCCCCCCCCCCCCCCCCCCGATGCCGCCGTTCGCGAAGGATCAAGAACCATCGCATATTATTGTCCACACTTACGGGGCCGTGAGTGGGCGTCGATTGTACGCCGTAGCCTTCTTCTCAAGTGCATTGGACGTCGTGATCCACTAGATGTGACGTGGCGTGTTCGTCAGCCGGCCTCTCACTACGGCCTGTCGCCGGCATTCGGGTGACAAGGAGAGGGATTCTCCCCGGACAAGGGACTTATTATTTGTTAGAGACGGCTCCTATTCGCCTCTCATGCGCTTCCCAGTCGTTAGAATACGAGGTTTGGGCCAAATCCGAACTGCAGGATACAGCTCACACGAAGCATACACACCCACGCGGTGAGTGCATGTTCACACTCTTATGCCGGCCATATGAATCGAATCCAGCACTGCCGAACTAAGGAGTCTATCCCCTAGATCCAACCGCGTCGCATGGCAAGCGCATGGCTGCTTTTGGTCCGCGGTAAACTCCCCCCCCCATCCGCCACCCGGGGTCGCGCCACGTAGCCTCGCAGCGAGTCGGCTGGGCTCTCTCGCAGGAGAGAGGTCCTTGAAGACACCATTCCTCAAAAATTTGTGCCAAAATCGCGAAGAAACTGGGTGTGGCCGACGCATGCCGATGAGCCGTTTCCATCAAAACTAGGACATTATCGAGTAATCAATGAGGCCATCAATCAACTGTAAAAAGACAACTGAAAAGGGAGTTCTTAAATTAGAACAAGTATCACCTGATCATGAAGCTCACAAGAAGGTCCATGACTGGTGCTAGCAAAACTTTTCCAAATCGTCAACTTCAATCGGTGGCCTACAAACTCCTTCGGCCTACGCTCATCGAACTACTGTATCTGCGGGATTCCTAGACCAAATGTATGCTAGGAATTGCATATTGGCGTTGGTGAGCTCGGGAGAGCTTTCCACAACAACTCGAGAGTTATAGTGATCACTACTTGCGTGCTGCAGCAAACAGCTACTTGGTAAGTCTGAAGGCCCTATATCGACACTGACAGACTAACACTCGAAATCAAATGTAGATTATTGTTGCTGTAAGAGTACCTAACATTCAATCGTAGAGACTTCCCCGATATCATAGCTTCTTCGTTTAGGAAGTTAAGTTTATCTGGTACCCATAACCTTGGTGCACCCTGTAAATACGTCTCAGTTGACTCTCTGGATAACCCACTGCAAATCCACCCATGAGGATTCTAACCTTCCGATAAACTCGTTATTTGTAGGTCAATAAACGAATACATTTGGTTATAGAAGAGTTCAAACAATGGAACTATTCGTCTAGAAGGTTAGTCAAATTTTACACTTGAACACATCACACTCAATTAGTACGAACTTAAAGGCAGCCACCCATGGAAATTTTCAACTCTAAGATTTCAAGATAACCTTGGGTTTTCGACCATGGAGAACACGGATATGAGGGTCAATACCACTTGAAAGTCACAGGAAAACAATTTTCGGATACTCTGAATTTGCTGCGATTGAATAAAACGGTCGAGTTGTTAGGCATGGGGTAGGGCAAAAAGTCGATAACACTGACATGATCGCCACGTATTTCCTCAAAGGATTTGGATATTTCCGTGGTTTTGCAGCATGTTCAAGTCAGAAAAGAACAGAAATCAGAAGAAAATGGAGTGTGGGCTGCACAGACTTACTGGTGAAGAAAAAACGAGTACAAGTGGGAAAGAATGGAAAAGAAATAATACAAACACACAAAATAGGAAGAAATGGTTGTTATGAAAAGAGAAAACGGAAAACAGCTGGTGAAAAGTAAGATTAGAATGCAAACAGACAGCTGCAGCCAAAGTAGTGTAAGAATGGTACTTAAAAGCCCGCGAAACAAAATTTTTTTAAAGAAAAACTGAGCGATTATATGTGAAAACAGCTGATTCGTTCCAACATCGCCCCACGGCTATTTCTGCGCAGCAGGTCAACTCGTACTAGCGGGCTGGGTTCGAACTGTTGAACTGATGTTATACTTGTGATATCTCATGAAATGCGGGGTTTCTGACAGCATTTCCATCACAGAATTGTCGGGACAATGCCAGAGGTTCGAAAACTCTCAAAAGTTCGAAGGTGAAGATTATCGCGGGTGCTGCCTTTAACCTGAGAGATGTCTCACCTTGTCTTACCCATGAATGCATGTCCTGTGTAATTCTGTCCACTTTTCCGAAAAGATTCGCCTAATATTGTATCAGCTTAAAACGATTGCTGCTCTGAAGTTAGTGCACATAAACTGCTGTTCGTGATTACAAATTTAAAGCCGGCTTATAAAACTACTCATGTGTGCATTCTCCTCATTGAAAGCATCGTCAACCTTTCAAGCTGCTCTCTCCTACACTTTTTATAGAATAGCGAACAAATTATGAATCACCGTTATTTTCAACGGTGCTCTATGAGTCTAAATGCGAAAACTCAGCAGATGAGAACGGCCTTGGTCTTGCGTTTATTTTTGACGCAGCACTTCTGTGGAATAAGAAAAAATTGAGGCAGTCAATTGAGGCGATCAAATCGCGGCAAAATCGCATTCAGTAGAAGTAAGAATTGTTGCTGAAGTCTGCAAGGAAAGTTCAAGAAAACTCCGTTCTAAAAATAGGATATGTATTTGCTAAAAAGAAAATAAGTTTGTAGAAATCTGGAGATAACGTGGAAAGCTCTGCATCCACGCAAGATTGGAGATGATTCCACGGACGAAGAAATATTCAAAGGTCCAGGTGCCGCTGGGTTATCAAAACAAAAGAGATATAACGTAAAAATGAAGCTTTTCATAGCAGGAAATACCTTGTAGCATCCATAACAATAACGGCACCATGAGCATCTTTGTAGTACACCCTGTTCATCACACCATATCGATCTTGCCCTGGAATTACTTGTTAATGTACTTGAGTTTCTTGCTGCAGTTCGCTACGTGTTTTCTTGAGATTGAGAAATTTGACGTGCTTTAATGCCCGCAGCCGCTTTTGAGGTTCTTCAAAACTCCGTTCCAACGAATGTTTGCAGAGAAAACTTGGTGGAGACAGGCATCATTGGGAACGGACACAAACACTGGTCTGGATCCCTCGAGAAATTCCGTAGACTCTGCCCTCAGCGCCCTGTCCACGATATATCATGCACTCCATCGATGATTTTCCTTCGCACAGCACTTTCTGTTTTTCTGCTATGTTGTATCGAAGATATTACACCATATTCATATACAACTAAGTATGCTCACATTTTTCATCCAGCTATTTCCAGTTAAGTAATTTCGGTTGCAGCGTGCGGTAATTTTTCCTATATAATTGAGCGAAATAGATAATAACAACTCTCCAGTACAATTTGAACTGAATGCAGCGGTATCCACTCATTACAAGTGGCTTCGAATCACGCTCTCACAACCTAAATATGCACGAGATGACGAACGGAGTCGAATATTGGGTTGCAAGTTCACCGCCCGTTGAAAAGAGGATTATTAATGAACAATCGTTCACTATTTCCGAGCGTGGTCAATAATCCGTACTCACATTGACTTGTGCGTACAATACTAGGAATGTCTATTTTTTCCACAATTTCACGCATGTATGCTCGTTTTGCTTTTTTGACTTTCTATTTGCTTACTTCTTTCGCATCCGCCAATATTGGCTGACACGCCTGAAGTGCTTTCTCAGTGTTCTTCCTGTCATATACTTTGCCTGTTATCCATCCGTCGATTCATCTACATTTATTTTGTGACGATCACGAAACTACATAACTCTATCTATGTGCTATTTTTGCTAATGACTTCACAGCCCTGAACCTCTGAACCAGAACAGGAGTTGGACAGCTGATACCCGCAATGAGTGCTCGCACAGCATATGTTTGCCAAATACAGGTTCGATTTTCAATTATGTTACTGCGTTTGCAAACTTGCACAAATCAGAACTGGCGGTCCAAATTTATGTGCAACTGGTTAATGTTAATGCAAAAGTATAATGTGCACCTTCACGCATCGTTTTTTTTTTCATGAGGGGAGATTGCTTTCTACTTGGACGAACAAAATCACTATATTTTTACCAAAAAAAAAGAAAACAATTTGCTACAGGATGGACCAAGATTCTCAAAGGAGTGCGCTGTGCATTTTTCGACTTTTTTCACATTTTGGTTCTTTACAGTCCAGATTTTACTGGTTTTTTTTATTCAAGTCTGTAGTTTTCTCTAGAATTTTATCTCGCATTATGCGTTCTTAGTACTGCGTAGGCCTCCACTGCCTTCTTCTCCCCCACCCCTCCACCCAAGTTCCACTACTGAACAACATTTTCGTGCAGTCTACGCAGAACTGTTATCCTGACATCTAGGATTTTTTAATAGCGTCACATCAAATAAAAAAGTAAAATGAATCAAGAGAGCACACGGAGCTGTGGAGTCCTCTTCACTTCTCTCTTCCCACCATTGTTTTAGTTTATTGAGAATGATTGTTTTTGGGAATTATGGAATAATTTTTTTTCTAAAAGAACAAGCTTCAACCGCTTGCCGAAACATGCAATAACAAGCGGTCGTAGCGACATGACAAGTATTTTGCTGCTTTTGTGCCTTAGGTCGAAATTTGCTCCTTGTGATCATTATATTGAGAGGCGTGAGTTCATCTCGACGAGATGTGGAGGCTATCTCTACGTCAGCGTGAACATTCGTCCACCTACCGTAACGTTTCCATGGGCTTTTCTTACAGTTGAGGACCTTTTTTGAGTTGTCAGCTGAGGTTCTCATTTGTTGTTGTGAAAAACGTTGCAGTGGAAGTAAATCACGTAACCATTAGGTTCGAGCCTCCGAACTCAGTATCTTTCCTCGAAATCCTTTCGAGATTTCCATGATGCAAAAATCTGGTCACAACTGTGTACAGCGGTCTTTGCAAATACCAGGGAAAACCTTTCTCAGCCCCCTCACCAACAGAAAATCCGGGATGCGCATCAAGACATCTGCCAAAAGGCAGTACACCTTTTGATGGTGGGATCTGCACCTGAACTTATTGCCTTCGGTGGCATCGACCGAGGAAGGTGCATCTCCTTGTGGCAGATGTGTGAGCATCTTAAATCTTTTTTAAGAAGTGGCGGGGTTCGAGAACGGGTTTTCGGCAATTTACAAGGAATTAAGTGCGTGAATAAAATCAATGTTGCCTGATGATTCTTACAGTACGAGAAAAAAAAACGGTTTTGAGGTGAACCAGTGCCCTTGAGCCTGTCTTGATAAGCTTGGCCCAAACTGTGTTTACCTTCCTCCAGGGTGTCACATTATCTACATCGCTATGCTCCGCTTTTAGTTTTTTCTTTCGCTTCAGTGTTCCGATAAATTTACACACTTCCTAGCTATGACGCATGCTCCTATGAACAAGTCATTCGCAGACTGGTTGTGAGATATGAAATCAAGCACATGTTTCTTTGATTCCGTTTACTTTACAGCCGCAGCGATAGTAAGCACAAGCACTCACGAACTGACTTGTACCTGAGGAAAAACGTCGAAATGCAGGGCTAAGCTCAAAGAATCACAACTCAGTCGGTCCTGTGTTTGTAAGCGCCCCTGAAGCCACCTCAAAATACGTGGAAACAGGTCCAAGAAGCACATGTCTGCAGTTGCATTGCGCTCCATGTGTACTGGCGTGGTCAAAATAACATGGAAAACTGCATTGGGGAAGATGTGGATTCGGGCGCTAAATAAACAACCATATTTGGTACCGTTTCTTATTCTGTTGAGACCTTTCTTTTCTTGTCGATATCGCACTAACCTCGCGGTGCACTTGAGCTTGCCATATGGCAGTAAACACTGAAGAATTCAGAGCTGAGAGCGCGAGCCAGGTGCGGGGAAAAGTAGAGAAAGACAGCATTAGGACTAGTTATACTGAGTCAGCCGGAAGCTGAGGATTGCGCAAGCGGGGGTACTCAGAACGTTATGCAGTTTTCAAGAAGAACACGGATCTGCTTTCTAATCAAGTGGGTGAGGGGAAGAAAAGTAAGAGTTGAGTGAATTAATGTCTCGAACTATCTTCGAAGCTGAATCATTGACACTGTATCATAAATCTGGCCGAATAAAAAACCAAGGATTTTCAGGGATTAAAAATCTAGAGATTTTCAATTATACTTCGAATGATCCGATTTGGAAGGACATCTACTGAAACCAGCAGAACGATCATCCTACTTGTTCCATAAATCAAACACTCTTGCGAAGGCTTGATCCAAAAATCACTAAAGCGCCGTGGAGCTCTGGAAGCGCCTCCCTCCTCTCCTGAGGGGGCTGGTCTTTTAAGCGGGGTATTTGGAAAACAATCATGTTTAATTGCAAAGTTCAAGTTTACTAAATGTTTGGAGATGTTATTGTTCAGCTCAGATTCCACAGAAGATTTCCACAGACTTTCTTATGGTTATGATTCTTGGTTATGATGACATCAGATTCTAGACCTTCTCGATGCACTGAATCCAGCGATGCAGATGGAAATTTCTTATCACTGTCTTTTAACTCTCTATTTATCAGTCTTCGTCCGCACTAGTTTGGTCATCATGTTTGTCGCCACCTGTGTTTTGGCGAACCAGATAAATGGTAATCAAAAAGCATTGCTTTCAAATATTTGTGGACGGGACGTGTATGTTGCATTAAATGATCCCTGAAAATTCTATGTAAAAAATGGTCTTCTTCGTGAAAACGCAAACATGAGGAAGGAGATGGGATTCTCTCCTGCCAGCTGATATGTCTTCCCTTCGTGAGTTTACAAAAACAAATCCAAAAGGGGTGATTTTGCTTAAAAAATGTCTAAACTATGGTATAAGTACTAATAAAAACGGGTGATTTGCCTGCATCATTTCCGAACATTTTAAATAAAAAAGTGAGGATTCCAGAAGTTTCTCATTGTCAAATAATCAGACAATGAACTCAGAAAATTAGAAATTAAGAAAAAAAGATTCCTAGAAATTTAGCGTTCTCTACGAATCTCGGAGTTGAAGTGGAAAATTTGAACTCGGTATGTACATACGTACAGGGTGCCGCAAAAGTATTGACCGCCTTTTGTGATACATGAATTATATAGAAAATCGAAATTGAATGGAAGACCAAGTGTGACCGTTCTGCTGCCCAGAATTCTGAAAAGAATGTAAAACTAAAACACACATGTATTCAATCCATTTTATCCTCAATTCTGCCAGTCGTCAATAGACAAGATGGAAGAAGGTTTCACTACTGCGATGCAAATGGTCATTTTGACTTGATCCCAAGTTTTTTTCTGGGATGTTTTTATGGAACGGGAACAATGTTAAGAAATAGCATGTGTTAGGCCTTCCACGAATCCACTAATGAAAAGTAACAGCTGCTCCTGTCTCTGCTATGATTTAACTTTGTTTCCGTATTTGTTAACGGCGCAAAGGAGCTTCGCATCATTTCTTTTGGTTCTAGCACCAAAATCACCGCATGACCGAAGAACGATATTCAGCAGAAGCGCACTGCCCGCAGGATCGATTATAGGTTTAGAAATGGGGCGTTCCATTCCTTAGGAGATTTTTCTCCTGCTTCCAAAGCAAGGACAGCGGAGGGGTTTGCAAAAGAAATCATTCAAGAGCTCTCCAGTTCCAAATTAGCGACCACCGTACACCTCCATTTTCGAACAGTTGGGTTATACCACATGGGCGCTTTGAGCGAGCAAGCATGTGCTACACCGCATTACAGTTTGGGCTTGCGTGTGGATTGTTTAGAAGAAACAAAGGATGAGATCGATGACGGTCTCTACGGCGCACCACTTAAGTACGTCTTCCCTTGTATTTTTCTTAGAGCTGCTGTCAAGAATGAAGACAAAGCTGACCGGACATAGTCTCATATTGTTCGCCACATTGTTTTCTATATGTTATGAACAAACTCGTCATATCTATGCCAAATGCCAAGGTTTTCACGAGCCATTTCAAGCGGACAACACTTTTGCCGCACCCTGTATACATATGAGATATACAGTCGCGGTCAAAAAAAAAAATATGATCAGCGCCATTTTGACAAGAGGATTTCTTGCCATAACTCGCCTCTGGATTGAGCTATCCAGATGAGATTTGGATATGTATTGGAGCTCAATGGGCGCTTCCTAGGTGCACCTTATCTGGACAGGAACTCAATTCTATTGGCTTTGTTAAGTCTAAACATGAATTTTTTCGGCTTTCTTTAATTTCGTCCAATATCTTTACTACCACTTTCTGAGAAAAATGAAGAGTTGATACAGATTAGGTACATAATTGCCTATTTTTTCCGTTATATGTCACTTCTGCATATTCCTTTGCTGCACAAACGCGAAGTCCGAAGTAAATGGTTGAATTCACCAAAAAATCTTTCTTACTGTATCTAAGGAATATCGACAGCGTCACAGTTACTATTTCAATGTCGGAATAGTTGTTGTTAGTGGATATCATGGAAACATCCTCCATCGGAACGTTATGTTTTGTTCTAGACCACTGGAAACTCTTTTTTTCTCACCTACGTACTTGAGCTTTTCGGTATTCCCCCTTTTTTATGCAAAGAGAAGAATTACAGAGCACGACTATGACAGCAATACGCTCACTCAAAATAAGATAGAGAGTAACTCCCCTGCAAATCGAAGTAAGGCGATGCAAACGAGGAACCATCATGTAGTGAAATTGGACTTGGAACGCGACAATTCTGTTAGAAAGCAGTTTGCGTCAATCTTATGCAGCATAATGGAAGAGTACATCGACCTTCATCATCTCCTAGAATTTTGGCCAAATAGCCCAATCCCAAGTTAAGTTATGATGGTAAGTTCCGCCTTGAACATGTCACTGATCATATCCTTTTGACCGCGACTGTATGTACAGGATGCGTCAAAATTCTGGGTACTAGATAAATTTAACGTCCTGAACAAAGAAGCTATGGACGTTAATTACTCTTACACCAACAATAATCCACTTTTGATTTGCAATGTTACTCGATCATTGCCGACATAGGCCCTTGAGACTTATCGAAAAGGTGTTGTCTGCGGCATGCCAGGGTAGTCATGATCATTTTCGAGTTTCTTTGCAAAGCTGCCTTATGCTTATCAAAGCTGATATGTGATCCCTAGCATTCATTTGAGCTAGAAATCACTCAGTCAGAGTGATCAGGTGAGTGGTGGCCGAAGGAGTCGGTAGGGCACCGACAAATTTTGACGATTTGAAAAAGTTTTGCTGGCACCACTCTCGGACCTGCGGGCTCCACGAGGGAATGACACTTGCTCCCGATTAACGAGCTCCCCCTCTACCTCTTCTCAATAAGCTTCCCTTTTCCTCTCAGTTGTTCTTGCTGAAATCCATAACGTTAGTTTCACGACAGATTTGACAGAAGCGACTCATCGGCGTACGTCGACTAAACCCAGTTTTTTTCAATTCTCGATTTATGCCGCAGTTTTTGAGAAACGGCATTTTCCGCGGGTGCAACAAATGTATTCTGTCACTAGGACTCTGGCACATCAAATCACTCTGTAGGTAACGTGCTTGCACATTCACGAAGGGCTACAAATCTTGCGTGTCTAAACATTGGGTCTATAACTGGAGCATGGTTCAAACCAACGGATGGGCTAACATGAGCAGAAAGTAGAACAGTTGGACTGTAGGGAAAAATTCACAAATTTCAGAAAGAGCTTGAAGCTTACCGTTACCCACAGTATTTATATTCATTCATTGGGAATGCAATTTTTATTTTTATAATTCACATACGTGCGTTGTGAAAGCTGAGGGTGTAGAAGTATGCTACATGATTGCAAGCTACGGGAGAGCTATCTACAGAATAGGAACAATTTAGTCGGAGATGTGAATATGAAGGACACGTCATGTGTATTTTGAGCAGTAGTTTTGTGGGTTTTCTATGTTTTATGTTCCTGTTGTTTTCTGCTGTTTATGAGCGGTTACTACTTACAACTTGCCAGCCAAGCTATTGAAGAACACACTGCAGGTATACAATTCCCTTTATGTATTGATTTAGAGATTTTCTTTTGAATACCTAGCACTGATTTAGCGGTGAATGTAGGGTATTGTATAATTCTTCACAGTTCAGGTAAGATTCAATGGTAGAACCAGGGAAAGGACCCTCATCCCCTTCCTTAAGATAAAATCGCAAGGTGACACCTCCAACCAGTGGAAGACTGGAAAATTCGAAAGCGCAGGACTAATTGGTTAGCACATGGTTTAGGTGAGAGAAAACTCATGGATCAGAAAATCACACACCTGACTAGCGAACGATTTAAAAAACATCAAGTTGAGGCACTAGAACAATGTATGCGTCCAAAGAGATCCTTGGCACTACCACCCAAAAAAAAAACAGCCAAATAGCGAAACATCACACAATATGTCGAAGCACGGGACTATAGCATTATACGCATAGAAGAAAACCCTTCTGAAAACTGAAATGCAAAAAATCTCTAAACAAATATATAAGAGGAAAACCGTGCTCTCTTCCATATCTTCTATGCAAGCATCCATAGCGGAGAAAACGCCCCAAAAATGCAGCTCTCACAGAAATCATCATTAAAAATCGCTGGGAACTTTTTCTGAACCCTTTAGACCACAAATGGTGCCAAGAAGTTCGAAACAGTCCATGGAAACCCATGATTCCCTCCAAATCTATGTGTGCATGTAATTTTGTGCGTGTACGCAAATTTGCGACGTTCAGCATGGCACGACGAAGCAACGCGACGATTTCGCTACCCCTCGCGAGGAAGTATAAACACTCCTATATACTACAGTTTACGTCGATGGCAGCGTCCCCTCCGCGGCCTCGAGGACGCCGCGGAAGGGACGCTGCCATCGACGTAGACTGTAGTGTTTTCTGCTGCTGTTATGCTATATCTAGCAGCTTCTCTACCCAATTATAAGGATTTTCGACCAAATCGGGAAGAAAACTCCTGGAAATAGCATTCCGGCGTGAGACGACACCGAGCCCGGCACGTGCGGCGCGGTCGCGCTGCGTCTTTCTCGATGCCGCGGGTGGGCCGCCGCCATTGACGTCCACTGTACGTTTTTAGCAAACGAATCAAAGCAAATTTTTGAAATCTATCCCACTATTAGTTCTTGACCACAGCATCTCATGCAAATCCTCTGTTCAGGGCTGTAACATCGTATTGTTGATTCTTGGGTTGGCGGCAGCGGGTCTCGCTGGAAGTCAATTCTCCAACGTCCGTATATATAACTACCGGTAAATAAAAGGCTGAGGAAGCTATACTTGTACAATGGACGTGATAAACTTCATTGGGACTCACTAAACTCAAAATGATTTACTTTCTTCCCAGGAACATCGATCTCCGTTTGCTCAATTGGATCCATGCCCTCACAGGAGCAATCGGTACGTGGTTAGGAAATTTCCATAGCTGGCTTATCCTAGCAAACTTCCAGGACTATACGTCGTTGCTGCGAATCACGGCGCTGTAGCGGCAAAAACACTCTACTGTGTCTCTTTTGTGATAGGATTTGCTAGCGCAGCCTTCTATGGGTTCACAACATACAGGGTAGGTTTTTAAATGATAAAACATTGCTTACTGGAGAATTACCAAATTCCGCTCTGCAGATAATTGAGGACCATGACAATCTCAATTCTCAACAATCCGACATGAGGCCTACAAATGGATTTCTCAATAATTTCGATGGGTACTATCCCGAGCGCATTGTGATCTCTGCATTAATGATTGGTCAGTTCATAGAATGGATTGGAGTAGGTGTTTCGTTGAGATTGGAATACATGACTTCTCCTTTACAGCAGACGGATTTCTGGCCGCACTAGCAGCGCTTATCTGTATAATGTTGCTCAGAAAACTGGTCATCCTTTCGGTGCCTGCTTACCCAATCCAACTGGTATGTTCAAAATCAAATTTATAAAGTTAGAAGCCGGAAAGATAATGCAATTTTCAGGCGGATCGCTCGCGCTCTGCTCAGGATTATAACAGAACGCTGGCATCTGTTGCACTGATCAAACTGGTCTTCGGAGTTGGTGCACTGGGTCTTTCTGTATTTATAGAGTATGAACATGAAAAGGTAAGGCTGTTCCATAAGAAAATCACTTGGGACCTGATAGCACACTCATTGACAATTCACTGCTGGTTTTAGATAGAATGATCAAACCCCACAGTCGAACATTCTGTCTACTATTCAATTTTTTTCATTTTTTTTCAAATTTTCTCTCGAAACATCTCTGTTTCTGCCACGTTGCCTTGCTTCAGTTGCTTATTTTCTATTAATTTTTGGAGCTATTGTGGTCTTTTTGACATAGTAAGTAGATGAATAAAAACTTCTCAATTTCAATTTCGTATTCGCTATGTATGTCCACAAGTCCTGCAATTTTTTCCAGTTGCATTTTTTCTCCCGCCTGCTCGTTTCCGGTAATGGATTCTAGACCAATTAGAAGCAATTTACTTCTTCGACAAGCCATTATAGTTATGTCTTTGTTCGGAAGCAGTACCCGCGACCATATTTTTCCCATTCCCTTTGAGCTTGATTGGGATGGGGAAAGCATGCCCATGGAATATGCACGAACGTTACACTCAGCGCATACATTCATTTATTCCCTTTTTGAGCAGCCACTCTTATATTTGTCTTTTAGATCCTTCTGAATATCTCGTTTCACTTCAATTCAACTGTTCCTGTCACAACCATCTTGTTCTGGCATTTCTCTAATGCTAGTGCTTTCCATGTTTAGCTTGAGCAAGGAGAGCGTTCACGCTCTCCGGTTTAAGCGAAAGTGACAAACGAACGTTTAGCCAATAGCGGTTTCCGCATTCTCCTGGTCATTCTTCTTGTTAAAAAAACTAAAATATTGGAACAGACACTTATCACTATATAGTAAAACTCATTAGTGTGCAAAACTATAAATACGTATCTATGAGTGAAAAGAAAATTATTTTCAATTATTTTATAAAAGTCCCGCTCAGTTCAGGATGTACCCCTCGCTGGTATCTATGTCCATCTTTCCGGCGGAAAATAAGTGCCTTTTTGAAAAAATTCTGACATCAGCACCGTTTTTAGACTTTTCTGTGCGAAGAAAAGAAGCCCTGACAATATCAAGTGATGAGACAACTTAGGGTCACACAGCGCATGTACGGAAGAATTTCAAGCCTACGTGCGGCGATGACAGTGATCGAAGGTTCGATCGACACCCGGAAGTCCGGTGCAGTTACCCAAGTTCTGGAGTATTCTTGAGGAGTGAATTTTTGCAATAATATGCCCTAGTAGCAGAGCAAACATTCTCTGAATAACAAAGTGCAGGTTTTACATCCTAATTCATCAGACTATGCAGGACATAAATGATTAGATCACTAAGAAATAGTGATGAGAAGAATGAGGAGAAGACCATGTGGAAGAGTACAAAACGAATTTCACTGTATATTGATCAACACCGATCATTTTCTAAGTAAAAAGGAATTGTAAAAGCTGTCACAATTTCTTAATGCAGCTATAAAATCAAGTGGTGAGCAGTCCCCAAAATGGCGTCATTTTGTAATTTAAATATCACATCCATTTCATATCTCAGTTGTACATTACTGCGGAAGTCGTAAAACTTCATAACGTTGCCTGCAATATGTAGTAAATGCAAAGAATAGCCCAAGCCCTTTATCGCACAAGTTGATATAGGTTTTGTGGGAAATTATCGGCTGCAACCTAAGAGGAAATCATCTGAACTCAATTAGCGGCACAACATAAACTTTCTGCGTCAATATGGAGCTGAAATTTATAAATTTATGCAGAATTTTCAGGTGGGCGACACTGATAAGTACATCAAAATTGCACAGGAACATATAGCGGCAATGCTCGCCATCATGAGCAGTGTAATCGACATCTTCGCGAGTAGGGAGAGGAGAATCGAGCAGATCAATTTACTGGTAAAGATTCAAGTGTTGGAGTGGAACTGGATTATAGAACAGTGCTGCTGAGAACCTGCGATTTTATGCTGCATTGGCCCTGGCTATCGTTGCTGCAGTATGGTGCATCAAAACCGTGGACCACAACACCATGCCATTTTATAAGAACGATCTGAAACTCTTCTATCAGGAGCGACCCCTAGGTGGTGAGTGAGCCGCAGTTTTGTTATATACCCATGTTCTCACTTGATACCACTTTTAGACCCCTCTGCCACGGCCATCTCCGGAGCCCGTCGGATCATCGTCATCGCCCACGGAGTTCTCATTGGCGTTTTTGGTATCCACAATAATCACAAAGATTTCATTTGCCAGTTTTGACCGCAGAGGTACTCTTATATGGTAGTTTATAGGAATTCTCTTCTTTCTTTGTGCTCTTTCTTCCGTAATTGTTGGAACGTATTTGCGAGTAGAATCTATGCTGACAAGTTTTCGCATTGACAAAGGAACAGCAATACAGGGCAGGTGGGTGATGAAATTCATTCAACTGATTAATTATTTATCTATGCTCTAAACTTGTTAGTGGAGTTCCTCTTTAGTTCCGTTATTCAGTAGAAGATCGAGAAATCTAAGAGGTATGGACAATTACTCTCTTCTCCCTTATTTTGGATTTTTAAAGTCTTCAAAATTACAAGCGAAAATTCATCGGAGCTCTAACAAGAAAACGAGTTTTGATAGGTGAAAATGTATGCGTCAAGGCTGTGCTTTATAAAAATTTCGAACCCCTTGAAATTTTTACATTATTGGAAGGACGGTCTTTAGACCTCTGTGCATCCATTCATAAATCTGTTAAGAAAAAAAAAACAAGTTGTAATAGCTATGTATAGTAGTTTCGAGCTTTCTGACAAGAAAAAAAAAGGCGAAAGATCTCTATCGTATTTAAAACTTCTTATCTTAAGATAAAAACTGCATATTAGGGGAAAAATACTTGTGAATTGCTCCACTAAACTGATACCAAGAAAATGCAATACTTGAATTCTCAGTTGATTCATAGTCTTCTAACGATGGGACATTTCAAGTTTTCCATTAACCTTTCCTTGATTTACTACATCATGGAGAAACCGTCGTTATACGTTGGTGCTGAGGTCCTTACGCACAGCTCTGACGTGAATGCGTAATATAAACATGTTGGTTTTGCTGCAATTCATGATCCTTGATTCAACCTCATATTATGCTACTAAGATGTAAGCGAATGAAAGACAACAAACTTGCTGGGCCTCATGCATACCGTGATGTCAGACCTGATGATTCCTCAGATGAACTCTTCCCCTTCTACGCTAAACGAGCTTCTGAAATTTGATGACCGACTTAACCCATCGACTACCGCGCTCTTTTTTGCGTGTTTCCAAACTTTTGATTCGTAAACGCCACTAGGTTAAAATATAGGAAAGTGTGATGGGACCATTGGGGCTAAACGATGTGTCAAGTCAAGCTGCTTCATGTGAGAAAATGTTGTAGATCACCTATGAGCCGCATTGTCTCCAATCGGTCAAACGTAGTACATTTAACCTTAATGAATTCAAGCTACAATACCCTCGCTAACTTCTTTTGAAAAAAAAGTACACCAAACGCGTAAAGCTGCGTTCATTTCGTTCCACCCCGTTAAATTTCTTGCAAAGTACTGCGGAATAAAATCGAAAGCAGGGACTGCAATCGATTCAACCATAGTCCCATATGAGGCAGCTCACAATCTTTGGCTTGAGTGTAAAATTTCAGGTGTTCTCGCTTTACCTCATTTTTGCTGCGCATTACATGGCTCACCACAGGCGGCACTGCGCCGTTCGCGACGGAATTCCTCTAAATAAGAAGGGCTCAAATATTACAACCTGACATGAAATTTATTGCAGATCGCTTATGAGTAGGTTTATCGCTCTTTTGCGGTTTTGCAACTTCGTGCACTGCTGTTCTTTTTCGAAGAAGTTAGTGAGAGTATTGTATTTCTGGAACGCGAATTTCGGAGAGAGTAGTGCTTCAAAAAAATCACACAAAAAAGCCACGAAAAGGCGTGAGGAAAAACACATCTCGAGAAAGACTGTTAGATTTTCAAGGGATGATTCCGAAGATAGGAACTGTATCCTCGTAGATGTTTTAACTTGAATCTACAACAACAGAAAATTTTTCTATGACTCTTTATTGGAGATGGTACACTACAATTTCAAGATGTAAAACTATTCATACCATTTGCCATACGTAAGAGCACCAGAATCACCATATTGTCACCAGCCAGTAAACCTTAATAACCAATTCTTGCCTATTATCTAATCAAAAATGCATTAAATTTTGAATGTGTAGCAGCATAGCTATGGCTAGCATGAGCTGGCTGCGTGTTTCGCATGGAAGCGATCATGGCAAATATTTACGTTACTGAATAAACACACCTCCGCATAAACAATCTCGTTATTGAATAAATATTCATATTATCGAATAAACTGCTGGGACCAGGAGTTGCTAGAAGGAAGTGATTGATTCGTCATACAAGGGCATTCTTGAGGTCCACATTACGAGATCGTTCGCTCGCTTCGCAGTGAGTACTTTAATGGTTCATCTGAGCGTTCGTTGACATGAAGTTAGGCAACGTGATATTTGGAGGTTGCACCCACATGTTCCAAAGATCACTATGGATTTAGACTGTCAGGAGCACGTGTCAGCTTGAATTCCTGATGTCTTCTATGCCACAGAGCACTACGGTTGACCTACTACTAAATAGCTTGGTGTTTAGTTGCAATTCGCGGAACCAAGCAGGCGACGAAGTGAGGGGGAAGGCACCCAAGCCTTTGGAACCAATTTCCTTTGATGGCTGTCTTGAAGGTCATTTCCGGATGGGTCTATGCTCAAATCAACTGGAGGATTTCCGTTGAGAAACTCTAAGAAATCCAATGTACGCACTTGAAGCAGCCTGGAGGTCAGCCTTGCCACGGCTTCGCTGTACACTACGACAAACGGGACGCTTGAAGTGGCAGTATACAAACATATGCTAACTGGTTACTATTCCACCTTCCACTGCTTTTTTCTTAAGCATACTAATTATTCAACAGCAAGTGCCCATGTAATTTTGATATCGAAGTTTCTCTTTTCATGGAAAAATAAATGAAATCGAAAGTGTGCAGGTTAGTTTCACTAATTGCTAGAAAATTATTGATTAGAGCAATAGATTTTCTTTATCACTGAATTCCATCCTCAGCAGATAGGAATACAAACCTTAGCATTCATTCGCTACCCAGTAGAAGACACGATTTCGATTTAATTATGTTTCACGGTATTATTTATTCATGGTGAACGTAGTTTTTAACCCGAGGCATTCTGGAAATTCAAGCCCTCATTCACGAAAAAAGCGTGTTCCAAAATAATTGTTCCGAGAGCTAGATTGATTGTAGAGCGTATATCTTCACACTTAGGGCTTCAGCCGAGTGGTGAAGTGGAACGCGATGAGAGGTTCTTAGATAGAATTACACAGTTAAGATCTTGCGCTGATTTGCTATGAGAGGAGGCTTCTGCCTACCCCGGCTGTACCTGTTCTCAGCCCCTGCTTCAGAGAATTGTACTACTTCCCAGTTCTTCCTCACAAGTCTACAAAAGTCTTCGTTACAGATTACTTTCGCTGCTTCACTTGCTATGGGGAGCAGCGCTGCTCGCCCTTTGCGTACTCGGCCTTCTTGATGTCGAATGGAGAGGAGAATTCTTGGGAGGTGACCTTCTGTGGATGGCTGTACTTTTTGCTACAACCGGTATACTTACTAGTAACAGCTACAGGTTAGTGTTTCACACTCAAATTTCTGCCATTAACGTAGACGCAAATCCTCAGGACACTGGTCAACATGCGGCTCGCGATGAACGTCGTATGCCTCGGAATTGCCGTAGAGAAGATGTGCGCTTCTACAAATCTCATATATCAGTATTCCTCGTATGATGTCTATGTCATGGGAGAAAACCGCACATTCGTCGCCCAGATCGTGCTCATTTCTGTTCAAACTTTGGTAGGGTGAGCTTCTGCCAGGTTGTCAGAAAAATTTCCGCAGTTCCCGTAATTCCGTTCTATTTGCTCCATTTTCTGCTGGTTGGGAGGTGCATATAGGCATTGGAGGGCGCTTTTCTTGTTCCTCGGGATAATTCTACCATTCTGTAGCTACCTAAGTTTTATCTAAATTTGAGGCGTCGAAGGAGAAATAGCAGCCGGTAACAAAAATTTATTCAAAAAACACTCGCTTTCTTTTCGTTGAGGTCAAAAGTCAGTGATACGACTCAAGACATTTACGCCTTGTACACAGACTACGCTATAGCTGACAAGACTGCACGAGATTCGCTCAAATCAACCATAGATGGTTTGGATACGACCAGTTAGGCGGAGCTTCCCTGCAGTGGACGAACTACATCGGTCATCCACTACCCACCCGTACACGATGCTCCATCGGCCATCGACCCCTCCCCCTCAGAATGCTTCGATTTGAAAAAGAAACGATCGGAAATTTACCCGACAACCTATTAGTTCATCTCCAGCTTTGTTCTGGATAGGCAATTGTGTTACTAACAGGTATTCGCCGCCGAAGCGCTCACTGCGCTAGCATCTTGCTTTATATTCGGACGAGAAGTGAATCGAGAGCAGACTTTCACCAATCGTATTTCTAGTGGTCAGTGAACCAAAAATGACATTGGCTTGCAAACCCCACGGATACTTTTTAACATTGCAGAGCTACCCGTTGTGCTTTCCTTGGGAACACTCTTCTATGCCGTCGTTATCACTGGTTGTTATGTTGTTTTCGAGTTAGGAAAGTGGAGATACAGCGAGGTCATGAGTTACCTTGTCAACATAAGCATTTCCCAACCAATTTGCGTTTGCAGGTGCCTATTGAAGTTCCCTTCTTCCGACTTGGAAATGGACCTCTGGCTCTGGCTGCCTTTATTGTCCAGGTATGATTACTTTATGCAATATGGGTTTGTTCTCCTTGATGGCGTTCTCTTCCATGAAGTTATTGTTATGATTCTAGCTGTTTTGCATCTGTCATCCACGTCTGTTGACTGTATCTGTGATCCTGCAGATCATAGTGGCTGCTCTGGCTTTGTTCACAATCTCGCCGGCTATCACCAATGTATACTTTCTGGTGGGTCGCCCATTATTAGTTACAATATCTGCAGTTTCTCACTGAAAGTAGGAAGGTTCTCCTATTTCCTTAAAATAGCCTCAAGAAAAGAAACATGACGTCACTAGTGCACACTCTAGGCTTTTCTGTTATGCACACTTAACTTGTTGTGCGAAAATAGCTGACTCTTCACCGTAGTCAAAAAAAATTTATTATTATATTTTATATTTTATATTTTCAGGTATAGCATTTTCAGTGCTTTATTGTTTTATGCATTTGGAATCTTGGGAGTAAGGAGGAGGAAAGGGGATGTGGGCCGTGATTAGGCAAAAGGTGCGTGCCAACGCTGCGTGATTGGTTCAATAAACCTTCTCCCCGCTGTCCACGATCACGGAAGATGCAAGGTTCCTCGTCACTGCCAGATCAGCACCGAATAGGTGCATCATCAGCCTGCTTAATGTTCATGTTAGCTCTCGTCTCTCTCATCGGCTGGTTTAGAAGGGCTTTAAAATCGAAGAGAACATAGAAAACTTCATTTATTTGTATAACCTGCAGTTCCGCACCACCGTTCAACACCGTCTTGGCCCCAATGTTAGGCTACCGCTTTGCTTCACATGGAGCGTAGCACCCTATGTTGACGTCGCCATTTGTGTGAGTACCGCATTAGCCCCCGATCATCAGTACGCATCAGAATCGAAAATTTAAAAGAAAGGCTCCTCTGCGATGACCACGTATAGGAATGCACTTTCCACGTGGGGAATAGGTACAGGCTTTCGGTATAGAAGTATTCGGATTACTGCGAACATCGGAAGGATAAAAGGAAAAGGAAATGCATCCAATCAGAGGAACATCAAGGATCCCGAGAATAAGTTTAGAATTAATATCTTCTTCTTCAACTCCTATTCACTTAAAAAATGTGCACAAAGGAATTCTTTGAGCATGCCACGCAATAGTGGTTCACTTTTGTTAACGCTGCTGCCTCTCTCCTCCATCCATTCTCATGTAGCCGAGAAAAGGCGAACTACTGGCGAATATAATGTAGGAGGTGCTTGAAGTGCGGGTGCCTGGGGCTGCCAGGAGAAGGAGCTCGAGATAATCGGAGACAAGCATGAATTCATCGTATCGCTGATCTCAATCATTATACGTAGTTTACGATCTGGTGTACTTTACCATACCACTTTGGAATCGAAGAAAAATCTAGGATTATGAGATGGATAAAAGGGTAACGGTTACATATTATGTATTATAGTATATAGTTGTACGAAAATGGCACGCGAAAAACAACACTTCAGGGAAAATCAGGAGTTTTTCCTTCGAATTCGTAATCTAGCCGTTCCTAGTTGAAAGCTATACGAGTATCTGATTGGAAATCATTGAGGACAGGACCAAATTTGGAATAAACGAAAGAGGCGCAAATAGAACCTGCTTTTGCGTCTAAGATCCCAAGTTATTTTTTTTCTGGTTTTCAAGCCACGTTATAACTAAGATTTGGTTTCAAAATTCATGACAAATTTTCAGCAAGCTCAGATCAACTCAGCAGGCCAACAATTCTTCCCAACCCCTCAGCAGTCCACCATAAACGAAGTCGCGATAATCCTCGCTGCTGGTGCTACACTGGCTTGCGTGATAGCGACATTATGTGGAACCATCTACAGCTTATTAAAGTTGGTTCCGAAGACCCTCTCATTTATTTTTCTCCTGATCAGCTGGTTTCAAGATCGCCCTATCTGCTGCACTACCACTCCATCTCACCAGATAGTACAGTAGTGGCTCCGCTTGGAGATGAAGGAGGTTTCGCTCGAGGAGCTTCACAACATTCAAGCCGACGGATCGGCACCGTTACTGGACAACAGAGCCCGGTGAGCTGGTACACAGAAAGACGAATGTTTAGATGGTTATGCTCTCATTCAGGTTCCCATACAACAAATGGAGGAGCAGACTGTCTACTGGTCTGCTAGAGAGAATCCATTCTACTACCACACGTCGAAGCGGTTCTATGGACAGCCGTATCAAGTAGAATCAGGGTATGTATGGTTTTTTTTTTCACAGTGGCAAAGACGAGATTCGTTATGTTCCGTTGAAGTAGATAAATTGCAATAGTTATGAAAGATGATCTGTTATTTCAAGACATTACACTAAGAAAGGGAGTCAGTGCGTGAAATAGTACGTGAAATACACAGCAGTGTTCTACGCGGTGCAATAAAACGTGCTACATGTGCTTAACTCAAGTTTGAATGTTTGTATTCACCCTCCATTTAGGACCTAGCCAGCATGTTTATCTCGCTTCTTTACCCCCGTCCCTGCCTCTTTCCCCCGTTATGTAGCCCTCTGCAACAAGACGCGGCGAACTGGGTCTGTGAAGTGGCGGACGAGAGATGAGAGCAGAGACATTGTGAACCACCAAAATCTACTTATTTACTCACTATTTCATTTACCCATTTACTTCCTCATCCATTTCAATGAGTGCGACTAATAGGGCATAGTAACACAAATTACAGAAGCAGCCATAACGAGTCGCTCCAGTTTGGTTCACACTATCGAAAAACAGCTCTCCTTCATACTACACAGCTATGTATGTATATAACATATGAAATGCACGAGTTAGATAAATTATTGATAATATATATTGATAAAATTGGACAAGGCTTAATACAGAGTGCGACCCTCTCAAAACATCGCTGTATGTGTTACCAGCGTGAACATACGTAGGTGAGGCACAGCAAGAAATGGGAAATGCAACCCATTTAAGTTTGGACTCCTTCCAAACTCTCAGCGACTGGCTTCCTAGGAACAAAATAGCGAGAATGTTGGCAAGCGTAATGCGACATAGATGGTAAGTCCTTCATGCATCCCTGGCAGTGCTAGCTGTCGAAGTGGAGATTTCCAGATTTGGCATCTATTCTGAGGTTTTCCCTCTTGCATAGCAAGTGGAAGTTTATAAAGGGTTGATTATTAAACCGAGTATTCTTTGCAGATTTTACGGTTATACTCTGTCAAACCCTCCTGCAGCACAACAACGGATGTACCAGTCCAGCTCATCGCAAACGCAAATCGCTCACATATTCCAAGATCCCTACCAGCCATACCCTCGTGTTTGATTTTGGTTATCTTCACCACTATGGAGCTTTCATCGTGCAATAAAAATTATTCGTACAAGTGGTTACAGATCATGCGATTATCTGCTCACTCACAAACGGTGATCCCAAATTCGTGGTTTACTTTGTTCGTGAAGGCGACTTTCTTCATTGCAGGAATGGACTCAGGAAAATGAAAAAAGACTGCATGAAACAAGAAATTCGCAATTATTGCATGAATAGAATAAACTCTATTAACTGTGATGCCGAATTTGATTGTAATTTTCAATAGATGTGGCATACTGAGCAGTACAGAAGATCCAAGAGTCCTCTCGAGCATGGCTTACAGTCTCCTTGGCAACAGCAGAAACGACGCGTACCAATGAATGGCTCGGGACGTAAAATGAGTGTTAGACGTTTGTCATATAACTGGTTTCACGATAGTAACGGATGACGAGAAATTATAGAACGGAGTTTATATTTTAATTTCTTCCGCTACTTCGCCCGCTTTGCCCGGTGCCTGCGATTATTTTACTAAGAAAATAAGGCCTCCTAACATGATGATGCTCAACTCTTCGAATCTGAAAAAAAAAACGCAGGCAACATTTCTGACTCCACAACCAAAGCATTTCATTGCAACATAGCGTGGATCATCGTAGAAATGACCAAACTTATAATCAACTAAGTTATGTCATTTGGAGTGTATTGAAGTTACATAGTTGATCGAGCAAGGACTTTTGCACCAACGTGCAATACTCGGACAAAGACTGGAATGAATTTCCATGGAGTTTCAGAAATAGAGGCAAAACTGTAGACAACTTTTCGAAAAGAATAGAGAAGGACATTTAAGCAAGTGGTAACCATTATGGCGGTTGTCCCCTAACGTGTCAACATATTTGTTTTCGTATGTTCAGTTACATTACTTCGCGGAAAAATAGGGAGAATTGCAAGTGCTGTTCCATAGAATACCTTATGTAAATTCCCTGAATTGATCAGAGATTTAGATTTCACTGGGTTCGTACCCATCATGACCAACATGTTGCATGAGTGACAATCGTGTTCCACGAAGAACTACTCAATTTATTAGTATGCAGAAGTTGGAAAAAGAAATTGAAGAAATTAACTTAATCAGGCTCCGAAAGTTATGAGAATTGGATGGTTGAATGGTTGGAAATTGAATTATTCGAATGCTCGGGTACTAATTGAGCAATTATTCGAGTGCTAGTACTGCGTGCATTTTGTTCTCTCTGGAAATCAATGAAAACCAAACTGCATCGAAAGAACAGAATGAATGATATGGAAAGGTCGTGCTCTCAGAGCTGCATAATTGATTTTTTTATACCTCGATCTCTGAGACGCTGTTGGTACGGAGTTTTCAAGGGCAAAACTGGTATGGAGGCAAGAAAAAGGAACAAGTGAAGAAAAAATTCGTAGGAAAATTTGGTAAAAAGGATTACGTGAAGTAGAAATTCGTACCTGATATGTCCCACAATTGAAGATACACTTGAATGTCGCCATCTACGTCGATCCGTTTCAATGCAAAATCCACGCCTATCTGTAGAAAATTAAAGTGATTTGTTTCTGATGACGAGCGAACGCCAGTTAGTGCCACAACGATTACTGATAAATCAGAGGCAAAACAAACAGAAGTAGGAAGCACCGTTGCTTTGTAGTTCGCAGTGAATACGTTATGCACGAATCTTCGGATGATAGATGTTTTTCCTGTTGCCGGATCACCAATGACGAGGATTTTGAAGGAGTATTGCTTCTTTTCTTGCGATGAAGACATTTAGTTCTGAAATGTACTTTCACACATGTGTAAAAAGAAGCAAATTGCATTTAAAGAACCAGTATGAACCAATAGTGTCGACCAAACAGAAATGTGAAAGTGTGTCAAAAAAGCTTATCATGAAGAGCGAATGGCACCGTCCAATTATACCTGTGGGAATGAGACGTTATCAACCTTGACCGCTACGACTGCACTGAAGGCGATAGGTATCAATGGCGATTTTCTCAAACAGAAAATATTGGCTCATTTTCTGTGAATTAATATTCTACGGGCTTGAATGTGTTCCAGACGTTAGCGAAATGCTTTTCTGTATTTCAGTAGATATAAAAAAAGAGAGGAAGATATTTAGAGAGTGGTGCTCCAGAGGTAGTGACTGACTTCGGAAAAGTTTCTGAAACAATAATCAACGGAAAATTATTTTTTGCTTGGAGAGGAGTGTTGATTGGCTGTGCCATAGAGCATCACTTATAATTACTGTCTCATTATGAAATATCCTATGAAATCGAATTTGTTACTCCACATCAGTACTTCGGTGCTCCCATTTACAGCCTTCTTGCAAAGGAGAGTAATTCTTTGACCCTTCTGTGCTGGCTGCTCTACATAGGATTAGTTATACGGTTGAGAACGTGTTGAACATTCGTCTTGAGCGGCTATCACAAGCATGTGTAAAACGTGGCTTGCCCCTTTCCTGTATTTCAGCAGATATCAAAAAGGGGAGGAGGATGTTCAAAAAGTGGTGCACTAGAGGTAGTGGAGCCTTAACATACGTATTCAACGGACATCTTATCGAGTTCACTTGTTAATTTTTTTTTTGAATCGAAGTTTGATTTACTCAGGTTCAGACTTGCACTGTCAATCGTTCCAAATAGTGTTGAGCATTTCCCTCACACAACACAACGTAGCAAGAGCTCGCCATTTCAAAGGCAGCTCCCACGGATTTTTTTGCTTCTTCTACCATGATCTAATCGTGCTTCAATCGATTGTGCGGTCGCTTTGGCAATAAGAGTAGCAGTTGTAAATTTCTCCATCACGAGTAATAACAATGAATATCTGGATCAGCAGGGTCGCTGGGCAGCTCTACCACACTTTGGATCAAGATCTAAGAAGCGAAAAATTCCGTGGGTGCTGCCTTTAAAATGACGAGCTCTTGCTACGTCGTGTTGTGTGAGGGAAATGCTCAACACTATTCGGAACAATTGACAGTGCAAAAGTCTGGTTCGGAGTAACATCAAACTTCGATTCAGAAAAAATTAACAACACAGTTCTCATTCTACCATCGCACTCCAAAGCCTCTCCTGGAGCGAGCGCTACGCAATCCTACCTCACATCCGAGTAGCAGTTTCTCGCATTACCGCACGCTCTACCACACGTACGAAGATCCACCTAGAATGAAAGTCACTATACTTCACCGCTCACAGGATGCTCCGCTGAGAAGAAAGATGCTGGAGGCTCTGGCAATGAAATATCTCTCATCAGAGATAAACAATAAGGATGAGCTAACAGATGCATTGCGTCTTATAAGTTAGCGGTGGAAATTGCGACAACGTCACATCGGTAGCATAGTAGCATTCACTCTTAGACGAAGGGCGCAATCGTACTGCCGCACGGTCGCAGCTGCTGATTCCATATTTTGATTATTCGCTTGGTCAGTCTGTTGAAATGATTGTAGTTGTAAATGATAGAGGACTGAATGCAGTTATGTATGTTGCAGTATGGTGCTGTCGTGAAGCCTCATTTGGTGTTATATCTTGATCAGTAACAGTGAGCGCTTCGTTGTTGGTATTTTATTCTTATTCAGTGAGCTTTCGGCGCTTAGCGCCTTCGTCAGACCTTAATACAATACACTACAATAACTACAATAACAGTCGCTTACATGAGAATGACAATGACAAACCGGTCGCTATGCAGGGAGGGTGAAGAGTAAGAATACAGTACTGCTCTACTGCAGTGATCACAAGATCTGCCATCTCCGTGGAACGGTATACATGATCACTTGCAGTAAGTGCGGACAACGATATATAGGAGAAACTGGACGACCGTTGAAGCAGCGGCTGAATGAACATCGTCGAGCGCTCGCTTGCCCACAGTCATACCCTACGAACTGTTTCTCTAAACACCGCACAACGATGCACACTCGAGAAAGTCCTCCATCCATCCACGTCGCAGTGTTGCATCGTCATCTCGAGCATCCCCTTGAAAGGAAGATCATGGAAGCTCGAGAAATAAAGCGACACCATCCAGAGATTAATAGTAGGGATGAGCTGACTGAGGCACTAAAACTCATCGCTTGACCACGACCGCTCCACTGGTCTGGGTGTTGTAGTTGTTTATCGTACTTATCATTGTGCAACTTGTTTGCCGCAATATGTACTGTATTCTTACTCTTCACCCTCCCTGTATAGCGACCGGTTTGTCATTGTCATTCTCATGTAAGCGACTGTTATTGTAGTTATTGTAGTGTATTGTATTAAGGTCTGACGAAGGCGCTAAGCGCCGAAAGCTCACTGAATAAGAATAAAATACTAACAACGAAGCGCTCACTGTTACTGATCAAGATATAACTCATCGCTTGACCACGACCGCTCCACTGGTCTGGGTGTTGTAGTTGTTTATCGTACTTATCATTGTGCAACTTGTTTGCCGCAATATGTACTGTATTCTTACTCTTCACCCTCCCTGCATAGCGACCGGTTTGTCATTGTCATTCTCATGTAAGCGACTGTTATTGTAGTTATTGTAGTGTATTGTATTAAGGTCTGACGAAGGCGCTAAGCGCCGAAAGCTCACTGAATAAGAATAAAATACTAACAACGAAGCGCTCACTGTTACTGATCAAGATATAACACCAAATGAGGCTTCACGACAGCACCATACTGCAGTTATGTATGTTGTAAGCCTGACGAAGATATTATCATACCGAAAGTTTGCCAATAAAGCTCTATCATACAGGAGTTCTCAGTTTCATACGAAACAACGATTATATTCAATGAGGCTCCGGGATAGCTCCATCCTGTCGTAGATGAAAATGACCATGTACTTTAGCTCCAGGAAACTATAGCGAACCAGATCTCGGGTTAAAGGCAGTGTTTCAGCTCAAGTTCGATTTCGAGCATTGGGTATGAGAAGGATCTCGGGGATGTGCTGATTACAAAGGTGTAGGAATCTCGACTCAAAAGTGCAAAAAACCCCCTTCTTTAACGGTTTCTTTTTGGAGCGAACTTCCAGCCGCCGCATCGAAAGCTCGTCCACACGGCGACGCGCCGTTATCGATCTGCGCCACTCCATGCCACTCCACGCCGGCATGCGGCTCCTTGCATTCGACCTCTCGTGCATGCAGCTGTTTAACATCCTCGGATTCTCGTCGACTTCGTCCGAGCGTCCTACCGTGCTAGCACTCTCGACCATAACCTTGACGCTTGCAGAACATTGCACGGTACTATTGTACTTCAGCGGCCCGCCCCACTATCGACCTAAAACTCAAAGTCATGGATTTCTTCGGGAACTTATGCAGGGCTAATTCGAGGTGCTGATCACGAATATCACATTCATTTCGCATGATAATACCGAATTTATTGATTTTATCGACTTTTTGCAAGTTCAAATAATACCTCGAGTCGCTCTGAAAAGTGCATGTAGAGGTTTTTGATTTGCGATTTAATTTCGATTCCGTTGATTTTCTTCAGATTCTTCTCTGTAGGGCGGTGTAGTTTCCGACTTTACTGAAGTTTTCCGCATTTGGTCGACATTTTCTTGCGAAGCCTTTATCATATCTGTCACTAGCACCTTCAAAAACCCCTGTTTGCAAGTTTTCAGAGAGATACAAAAGGAGGTCAATGCCTGGGAAAAAATCCATAAAATCAATAAAGTCGATACTATAAAAATACTATGAATGATAATGGACATAATGTTCGTCAGTACCTCGAATTAGCCCTGCATAAGTTCCCGTAGAAATCCATGACTTCGAATTTTAGGTCGATAGTGGGGCCACTGAAGTGCAATAGTACCGTACAATGTTCTGCAAGCGTCAAGGTTATGGTTGAGAGTGCACGGTAGGACGCTCGGACGAAGTCGACGAGAATCCGAGGATGTTACACAGCTGCATGCACGAGAGGTCGAATGCAAGGAGCCGCATGCCGGCGTGGAGTGGCATGGAGTGGCGCCGATCGATAGCGGCGCGTCGCCGTGTGGACGAGCTTTCGGTGCGGCGGCTGGAAGCTCGCTCCAAAATGAAACCGTTAAAGAAGGGGGTTTTTTGCACTTTTGAGTCGAGGCAGTGAGTTCCTACACCTTTGTAATCAGCACATCCCCGAGATTCTTCTCATACCCAACGCTCGAAATCGAACCTGAGCTAAGACACTGCCTTTAAGAAGTGTAAGAGAATAACCACAGGAAAAAATAGATTATCGCTACACTACGAGATAATTCTACGTACCGCAGATAGCGGCCCATCGTAAAATTACAGGTCGCGTCACGTAGCCTCGCAGCAAATCGGCTGGGATCCTTCAGGTGAAGGAGGTACGTGGCACTTCTGACATATAAGCCGCCAGAATCACATTAGATGCTCTGTAACATTGACAGGACCTCAAAAACTCGTATTCGTCACTATTCGTAAGTACATTTCATAGAAGAGAACATGAAAACTTTGACTGCCTAGACTGATAGAGCGGAATAAACACGTTCTAGGCAGAAAATGGTAGCAACATAAGCATCAAAGGCTTCGATAATATACGGAAGCACGCATTCTTAACAAAGACTGCGCGCTCTCGTACACTTCTCAAGGGAATTGGGTCCCAGCACGATATAGTGCGGATTTTCAAATTTAGGCAGTTGCGATACGCTATGCGTGCTGTGTATTCGATCCGTGTTGGCGTGCGCCCCCCCCCCCCCCGTCATGACGTGTGGCGTCTTGCTGGCGATCGACACTCAGTTGGCTGGCCAGGGAACGTCAGGACGTCACGCGTCACGGCAGGCGGTACAGATTTTATTGCCTTTTGCTGCCATGCCATGGGGTAAGGACTCTCTGTAGTACTTTGTTTCATTTCACCCACAAATGGTGGTATGTGTAATCACTTTTTTGTTGCAATTGTGTGTTTACGTTTTGGCCGAATGCTCGGATAATCCTTGCCGAAAAGGTGCCTTTTGGATTTGTTTTTTTTTTTCAAAAATTGCCTTTGAAGAGCTTTTTGCTACCATGCAATGGGGTTTTCGGCTGTTTGTAGTATTGCATTGCCTTGCCTTATTTCACGCCCAAGGCGTTGTTCATGTAATAAGCTTTTTATTTTATTTTCTATTTATTTTATTATTTTATTGTTTTATTTTTTCACTATTACAGTTGTGTGTTCCCGTGTTGGCCACATGTTTGGACAACGCAAAGGCTTCCGTGTATGAGCGTTATGTGTTGTTTGCGAACTTAATGCTTAGCTCCGAATTCAGTGCTTTTCTGCTTCTGTGTTGCTATAATTTCTGTGCTTATGTAGCAGTTCGTTATCATTTACGCTGGCTGTCGATTTTTCAAATATTCATGAACAGCTCCTCGTCGTATTGCAATTTAGTTTTGCACCCCTTCCATTGACATGATATTCCGATTTTGGATGTACTGCTTGTGAATTGATAGTGCTTGAAGATTATCGTTTTAGTTTGATGCCGTAGATATTGTTTGTTTTTTCTAGCTAGTAAAATTAACGCCATGATTCCTTCAGATATGTTTTATTCCCTTCTCCAATCTTCCATTTTGGCCGCATTTCTAGGGGTTCGTTTTCTACATGTGGAAGAAAATCTTAGGACGTTGTGGCTAGTAACTAGGTCTCGTTGCTTTCCACTCACTATTTCTACTGTTCCCTTCGTTTCCCATTATATTTTGTTCTATAGGAATGTGTATGCTGTTACAGCAGGTTTACTAATTTAATGTACATAGTTTCTAAATGTAGTCCACACCAATGTGCATGGTAAGGCCTGTGCCATGGAGATATTCTTTCAATTTAATGTTCAGCTGCTGTTCTTTCGAAGGAAGAAATTACGGAAGATGTTCTCACGCGTACAACAACGCTCTACATCTCTCACCACAAAACGGTCTATATCGTAAGCGAGATTTCTGAGACGGCATCGATATCGTGGGAAGCAGTGCTGTTGTCTTTGAACATAATAATTTTGTAAAGTAGGTTCGTTGCCATGATATGAGTGTAGAAGCAGATTGAGAGGACATAGAAACTCTGATCAGGCTCTCCGTTTCACAGATCTATACAAACAGAGCGGATCCGCTTGAAATTCTCGATGATGTCCACTTCTCAGGGCTGCCCGTTTCGAAGAGGTTTCAATTAGGTGCTTTCGTTGCTGAACGATCGACGTAGGCATGAATTCATTAGGTCTTTCACGCACAAACGGGTCGGCTTCGTTGATACTCTGTAACCCGGGATCAGGAACTTGCTGTTCTGTTAGAAACAGTTGGTAGCGACAATTTGTGAGTAGCAAATGTTGAGATTATTCTTTTGTAAACAGAAGAGACACTGTGTATTCAGAGAGTTACCAGCTTGACGCCGGCTTGTTCGCAAGCAACCGCATGTAGATTTATATCCAAGGTGTCCGACTTGGTGTATCGATGTAGGCATGAATTCATTAGGTGACCCACAAAAGAGCAGCAAGGGGCCTTGAGTAGGAGGTGCTTCATAAGAAGCTGGTGTAAATATACGATTCTCACTACCTCTGTTCACTTTTGAGGTCCTCTGGATTCTGCGGAATTTCGAGCATAATTGCGCTTTATGACTCACACGTTCACATCATAGCACCATTAATGTCGGAGGATATTTGGGTGAACAGGTGAAGCTGGTGGAAGTGTTGAAAACGCAAAATTAACAATTTGGCAAAAATCTTGTCTGGCAAAAAGGAACTCCATCTAATAAATATAGGCGCTATCGTTGACTTGGATCTGCGGTTCACGTGAGTTCCCGTCAAATTCCTTGATAGGACGCACGGTTCGTGAGTGGGACTTTTGCAAACCATTTCTTATCATGATGATGTATAAGTTATTAAGGTTTCGGTTCAGCCCGCTCTATAGATAACTGTGTGATGGTGAGAAAACGGCTGTTCTGCCAGCCTAGTGCCCACCGACATTTCTACTGGAATACATACTCTGGGAGAATAGAACGCTAGCAGGGTACATTTGAGGCCTAGGCTGCTAGACAGCGACCACTAACACACATTAGAGATGCTCGATTTCCAAGGCCAGTATATCGAGACCGCTCTACATATTATCGAGAGCTCCTTCGCCTCATTTAAAAGGCAGTTCCAGAGCCTACATACAGAAGTTTGGTCAATGAGTGCTTGCAGCAAGTGCATTGTTCCCGAACAAAAAGTATTGCTGTAGCCACAATTCCATTAGAAACGCCAAAGTCATCGTTACTGCATGTTGTTTCCGGAACCTCTGCATTGAAACCTGCTAGCGTCCTTCCAAAGAAGACGAAGCGGTTTCGCAACAGTACCCTGATGCGGGATGTGGGATAGCAGATGGAGCTGGCAACCGTGGCGCTGTTGGACTCAGAATATTAGTTATAGACATATTTTACAGAATAGAGGTCGATTGTGCTTTTCTCTGGTTGTTTGATTTGATCCACCCTCGTTTTCATCAGCTAATGACATTCCATCCAGATTAGAAGCGATTGTGGCATTTGCTATGGCTTTTTCGCTCGTATGTACAATGTTTATTATTATTGGATAAGTGAAGAGATCACTCATAATTATAGCATGATAATTATATGTGTCACAGCCATGACCATGCAATATGACAATCAAGAGCCATAGCCATTGTTAAACGTGTCCAAATGGATCAGTGGTCACAGCCATGACCATGCCATACAACAACAAATAGTCATGGCAGTGGTTATCATCGGTCATAGACGTTGTTAGTCATCACAAGTAAAATTAACATTGCCACAAAAAAGAGAATTGAATTCTTAAATTTTTGTTTCGCAGGTGCGGTGCGCGCCCGTGGACTACAGTGTCGCCGACGATTCCTTCAACGTCTGCCGCTCACTCGGTCCGGACCACACCTTGTATTAGGTTGTTGCGAAATTAATTGCCGTTTTGCCATGTGCACAAATAAACATTCCTCTTCTCCTCAACTTGATCAATTTTAAGTTATTTTATTCTTTGCCACCCGAAAATGGCGTCGGCTCATCAATTGTTCGCAACTCCATGAAAAGCTATTGAAAAGCCAGAATATCGAAATGGCTCTTGAAAGAGGATCCTTTCAGAATGTCACACAAATTTGATTGGAATTGCTCAAATTCCACAGGAAAGGAAAGTTTATTTGTGCATACTCAAAAACGGCAATTAGTATCGCACCAACCTGATAGAAGAGCCTGCACACAAAAATTGTTCGTTAAAGATTATCTAATGTCTGATGAAGGTGGCTTAGCAAAATATCGGCATCCTACCTCTTCCGGGTTCCCGTGGTCTCTCCACAGTAAAGTCCTAAAGTGTGCTCTGAATTGAGTCCTGCACACATTCTGAAAAGAGGCCTAAAAATGTGTAACTATTGTAGCTATGATGGAGCACGCTTCCCTTTCAGCACCTATCCGCGCTCTCCCCTCAGGAAGAGAAGGTCTTATAAAAATACCTATATATAATATTTGAGCTGAGAAGCACGTCGCAACATGGTTCCTGCAACGAAAGATGATGGGAGTACAATCTTCAAAAGTCTGTTGTGCTCAGACAAAAGTGCCGTGCGAGCGGGCCCCGGTAGACCGGGTCGCGGACACATTTTGCGGCCCGCTCCCACGGTTGTCGCAGCCCGCTCGCACGGTGTTGGTGCCAATTCGCACGGTGTAGCGTCCCGCTCGGACGGGATTTTGCGTGCGAGCGATCGCGACAATCGTGCGGGCGGGCTGCGACAACCGTGCGAGCGGGCCGCGACATGGCTGCGACCGGGGCCCCCTCAAAAGGCACTTTGTCTGATTGGGTGGAACTTGGCCGCCCCATGCGATAGACGGAGAGAGGATAACAATAAATCGATAAATAATTAATTATCTGACGCACACACGTGAAGTCATGTGAAATCCTATTAGAACTTTGAGAGTCTTTGCTCTTGAGGCACGCCTACCAAGACAAGAGACCTAGACCTTTCATTACTCAGGAATTCTGAAAACCGTGACTGACGTTGATTTGCCACCAAGATTCCGTCAAATATACTTGATGGCAATCCCGCGTCAACTTCATGCCATCCAAACTGACGTTAACCTGGGATTTACATGGAAGTGACATCGGATTGGCATCGGATTGACATCGTCTCGTAAGCCCCGTCCCTGCAGACGTTGACGTCGGATTTCCACGGAATTGGCATCACTTAACGTGTTTTAACAAGACAAGGATATGATGTTGACACGGGGTTTCCATGGGTTTTGCGTGGGCTACCTAGACACGGTTCCAAACCGTTCCTAAGCCTTCCGATCGGGAACAAACTTAGCACACATAT
Source organism: Ancylostoma caninum (assembly GCA_037903475.1). Classification (NCBI taxonomy): domain Eukaryota; kingdom Metazoa; phylum Nematoda; class Chromadorea; order Rhabditida; family Ancylostomatidae; genus Ancylostoma; species Ancylostoma caninum. The sequence goes on from JBAJFG010000264.1 coordinate 430,185, forward strand.
CCCGCATGGGCAAATGGAGGTTCTAAACTACCTTTCAGAGGAAAATATTTATTGACTAATCGATTATATCGATTTTATTGATTTTTTTTACCCAGGCTTCCATGAAGAGATGGCTACTGGGGTCCGTCAATGCGCTGAACATGAAAATGGCAACCATTTTGCATTAAATATCGATTTAACGATCTCATTGATTTTTCGCTATTCTTGCTCACCGGTCAGTGAAGACATGCCTGTGGGGGTTTCTTAATACGCTGAACATGTGTATGACATAAATTTTGCATGAAGTATCAATTTATTGATTTCATATACTTTTTCACTTTTGCTCAGAGATTAGTGAGGGCATGTCTACTAGGTGTCTCAATACGTTCAACGCAAATATTACAATCTTTTTCCAAGGAAATGCCGAGTAATTAATTTTATCGATTTCTCTACCACTAATTATTGACGTGTAAAAACGCTGGGCTTCAACACCCCGCTGAACGTGAATATGACGAGGATTTCAAAGGAATTTATCTAACAAACAACTTTGACAGCTTTTTGGAGAGTAAGAGTGGGTAACACTGGGTCACTTAGGCTGATCGTTAAAATAATGAATACTTTGAAAGTTGCTCATCCACATTGTCTTTGAAGATCGCCTAGAATATATCCTATTCCTGATGTTTGCCTCCAAATTTGGGCAACTCCAATCTTGGTAGCAATGATTAGGTCTGGATCGAAGCATATGAGAATGCCGACATTTGCCTAGGTGACTCATTTCAAGACTGTAAAGCAACTTCGTTTCGTAGCTGTCATGGCCTTCCTGACGCAGCTTGTTCCAGAATTTCCAGCGCAAGGGAGATTTCTATCTATTTAGTTCTCAGTAAGTTCGCACATCACTCCTTCCGCAGTCATAATCAGATCCTAGGCGTGATCCAGATACGTCTCCGGTGGTGCTCGTTCTTCCTGGTGATTCCTGTGTCCAATTTGCTGAAGGCTTCTTGGAAGTTCAAAACAGCTGCAACCACTGATAATTTCACTGAGGTAATGTTGGCCTGACGCTGTTAAATGATCTTCTTCTCAGTTTTCAGGGAAAAGAAGGGAAGGGAAACCGGCAAAAGAAATGAAAAATCAAGAAGGAAGTAAAGTAGGTATAAATATGTAATGAGAAATCTTCTTTCTTCTCGACTTATCCCATTTCTTAGTGCGCGACACTGGACTTTGAGTTGCAAATAAATTGATACCAACACGAAAACAACACACAACGACCACCACTTATTCACAAAAGTGAGCACAGTGACGACCGCTCTCGCCAAACACCTCAAACTTGGGTAATTGAACTTTTATTGAATCTAATCAAATAAACTAATAAACTAATCAAATAAACTAATAAACTAATAAACTAATAAAATGGAACAAATCTACAGCCGATTACGAGATCTACTGAGACAGATGATGTTTTTCCCCGAATTCAATATGCAAAACATGAAAATGAATAGCAACCCTGCCCCAAAAAGTGAGCAAAAGCGAAGCTCAACACGCAAGCGCGAATGTATAAGAAAGCCAACCTCAACTGAATGAGCTATACATAGGACGAGAAAGATCAAAAAACACTGAACATTCTGGAGGGAGCATCGGTAATACTCGTAGGAAAACATAATGATGAAATCAAATAAGTGATAGAATAAAGTTAATCGGGTAGTCAGCTCGCTGACTACTCGCCCCTGGAGGGTACTGCCTGACGACCAACCGGCGCTGGAGCCCTCTTCTCGAGGCACGGCCCCTCCTCCCGCGGTTTCCCGCTCTTCTTCTTTGATCTTCCATCATTCACTCAAACCAGCGCATTCACGCAGTCTGAGATTCAAAATAATTCACACCAAAAGGAAAACCATTGAACTGATAAAAACGAATGAAAAACACAATGGCGGACGCAGAAAATGGGCGGGAGTGGGAGGGGAGGAGTGAGAAAAAAGTGGGGTCTCCGTAGCTTTGGGCATCCAGATGGAAAATAAACCTGATAAAAATATCAACCATAGTAATAAATAGATAATAAACATTGTAATTAAAATAATAATAAGAATAAACTACTAAAAATAAACTAATGTAAGATTTGTATTTGTATTGCAAAGCAATTTTTTCGGAAACGTGGCGACCCATTCTCGAGGGAAGCGCGCCCCCTCCCCGCGCCCTTCCCCCTTCGTTCGCCACCCGTAAAACATAATGCATCAAATAGCAAGGTATTCAAAGCACAGAAGACGCGTAGAATACGTCACATGAATTCACTAGCTTCAAAAATCCTTAGTCGTCCACTTCCTATCCACTAATGCAGTGCGAGAGCGTCGCTGCACTGGCATCATATCGTTCTCTGAATGACCTCGTGAAGAACTTTGACCATCGGGTCGGTGGTCTACTTGTTGTGCGCTTCACATTCCGTGGAGTCCGGTTGCTAAAGGCCCGTGTCCAACGGTTGTCGTCAAGACGCATCACGTGTCCGACCCAACTAATCTTACTTCTTTTTAACTGGCAGTTCATGTGTGTGTGTGTGTGTGTGTGTGTGTGTGTGTGTGTGTGTGTGTGTGTGTGTGTGTGTGTGTGTGTGTGTGTGTGTGTGTGTGTGTGTGTGTGTGTGTGTGTGTGTGTGTGTGTGTGTGTGTGTGTGTGTGTGTGTGTGTGTGTGTGTGTGTGTGTGTGTGTGTGTGTGTGTGTGTGTGTGTGTGTGTGTGTGTGTGTGTGTGTGTGTGTGTGTGTGTGTGTGTGTGTGTGTGTGTGTGTGTGTGTGTGTGTGTGTGTGTGTGTGTGTGTGTGTGTGTGTGTGTGTGTGTGTGTGTGTGTGTGTGTGTGTGTGTGTGTGTGTGTGTGTGTGTGTGTGTGTGTGTGTGTGTGTGTGTGTGTGTGTGTGTGTGTGTGTGTGTGTGTGTGTGTGTGTGTGTGTGTGTGTGTGTGTGTGTGTGTGTGTGTGTGTTCCGAGGCAACCCCATCATAAGTACGATGGTAGTAAGACAAGGGTCAAAAAAGTGAAAGTTCTTTTCCAACCTCTTCAATGAAGTTCAGAAAGGTGAAAAGAGTGAAGTATACAGAACACAAGATCGCAAAGGCCCTTCCCAAGAAAATGGTTTGTTTGCACCAAATTAGTACCTGTATTGCTCGAAAAGTGAAAAAGGATCACACGTCCAAAGCCGGAATGTTAAATATGCTCGCGATCTCTACAATCTCACTTTAACATGTCAGACAGCTGTTAGAGATTTGCAGCGCCGCCCTGCTTTCGTGCCGGGACCTACGCTCACCTCAACAGTAATAATTTCCCAGTTTGATTTTCGGCTAGATATTTTTGTAATCCTTTGAAAGTGTAAGTTTCGCAGTCATCAGTTACCTTCTTCATAAAATTCCTTACAAAGTGGCACCAAGATCGACAACTTTCATTTTAAAAAAATCCACGAAAAAGTCAATTTTTCGAAATCTAGACGAAAGATTTGCGGCGTTCAAAATTTCTCAGCAATCTTTAGAAATCGTTATTTGCGCAGTTGTCTGTTTAATTGCTCGCATCCCTGCGCATACAATCATAAAAGCAAGGCTTTTGTCTGAAACTGACCCAGAAAACAGCTCATGTTTGAAAACGCTTTTCCTCTAAATATCTCTTGTAATTCAAAAAATCAGGTGTAGCGCAGTTGTCAACTGTTTAGCCCATGAGATTCCAAATTTATATGACCCTTGGTACTTCCTTTCGAGCTGGGCTGAAAATGTCCGCCTGAAACAAATGTCCCATTTAGCTCAGGGGGTTCGCGAGAGAGCACGCAATGTGAGAGGAGGCTAACGCAAGGGTGAGGCAGACTGGTATCTGTCTCAGACTGGTTTCTCCGTCATGAGTGATTGAAACTACCAAGTATCATATATCATTGTGGCTCAGAATTTGGTTCTGAGTTCAGCTGACACCTGCGCAGCTCTTAGTTCTCCCAATTAAAGAAGATATTATTGTTTTTATAATTCAGAAGATTTCTAATTTATTCCTGGCTGCATTTCCTTCACTCCAACACCATCTAGTGTAACGTCGCATTGTCACTCAGTCTGATAACTGTGCAGTACTTGCTTTGTTTGAGTTGAAGACGATATTCCGGGCCAAAGCTCGGATTTCAGGCAATATCATGCCTATATTCCCAACACTTTTTCTCAGCCTATACCGACGACTTCTGAGCTTCATGCCCCCTAACGCGTTTTTGAATGTAGAATTTAATACACAACTGCGGGCTCCATGTTTTCTTTTTTTCCCGAACAAAATGTGCGACTTTCTGCGGCTTTTACGATCGCGGGCTGGACCCCGGATCCAATGTATCCTCATCGTCGTCGATGAAGCATCCTCTCCCAGAGTCGCTACCAAAAGGGAAGATGGGTTGAGACGCATCTCAGGTTATCTTACCTATGATCCCTATTCAACTGATGTGTAGTAGTAGCAGGACTAGAAGCATGGCACCAAGTTCGTTACTCCGGTGAGAGTTAAGAAACGAAATCTATTCAGTCTTGAGGGTTGCTACCAGGGATGAACGGAATTCCAACTTCCGAAACTTCCGAAGTTCCGGTGTTTTTTGGACTTCGACTTCCGCGTTCCGACTTCCGAAAAATGGCAAAAAAAACAAGCCGAAAGTTTTAGGAAGTCTTGGTTTGATGCAAACTGCGTTTTATCGCAAGGTTGCCGCTAATTCTGTCCTGTTTTTCAAGATCTAGCCGGCATTGTTTGCACAATACGGCAATCGTGAACCAAAAGTAACGCTTCCGGGCTTAGATCGTTTCCACACAAGTTTTGCTGTCTTAAATGGGATGTCATACAGGGTAGTAACGGTCTTTAACAAAGACCTTATTTGTAGTTTTTTTCCTGACGTTTCTGGAAATGAACTTATGTTGTTCCAATGGCTACGTTTTTGTTGTGGGTTCGATACTAAAATCAGTATGTGCATCAACGAAATCACATTGCCAAAAATTCAGCAAGAAATAAGAAAGGATCCGCTCAATATTTAGCACCTTCTAAAAGAAACGATGGAAAATTTGAAATTATCCGTTCTCACTCACCTAACGCACAACGTTAACTAACTAAACAGCATCGGGTCAAACCAAAATCAGGTATCCCTCAATTCTAAAGTAGAAGAGCCGCACAGAGCACCGCTGAAAAGGTAACAAAACTTAACAAGATGAACTCCTAGAAGACACTCTTGGCATGGAGGTCTGATATGAAAACTGGGCAATAGTACTCAACATCCTTCTCCGTAGAACATTTTTCTGTGCAAAATATAATCTGCGGCACTGTGAAGGGCCTTTGTTTCAAACTTATGGATTTGTATTACCTGAAGAATTTGCTACAGTTCTGCTCATCCACTTAGGTTTCGTTGAGCGATCCTTTACTTTTCATTTATCCTTTAATTCTGAATTGATACTACCATTTGTGAAGCTAATTAGATAAAATTATCAAATTGAACGCCAGTTAGTCCAACAATACGTGGTTTACTTTACACCAACCTTAGGCACCCTCACTATATGCATGTGTATTAACACACATTGGACTCTCCGTACTTCCGACTTCCGACACTTTCGATATTCCGGTTATTTTTGGAGCTTCCGACTTCCGAGGTCCGAATTTATGAATCTGACTTCCGCTCATCCCTGGTTGCTACGCTGTCATTTTAAAAATAAAAAAGATCAAACGTTAGCGTTGACATCTGTAGCCTTATTTTCGCGAAGTGAGCAGACCATTTGAAGTACTTTGGAGGCCCTCTTGGAACGAATATAATATTAGGTTGTTGCGAAATTAATTGCCGAAATGGACCGTTCAGTTCAAAGTGTTGTAACTCGGCTCAAAGACCACTCTTTTCATCGGTTTAGCAACCATTCAATTCGGTAGATCACCCCGCCAATACAGCATGGATTGCACACCTCTACAACAAAAATTGAGATCACAAGAATTCGCAAACTTTTGAAAGGCAGTTTCAGCATGCTTCAGACCAGCTATCTGCTGCTGTCGCCGCATTGCACTTGGAGCTTGAAAAAATGGTATACAGTAGGGTAATGGTCCAAGGATTGAGGCCAATGAGTGAGGACCTCGATTCCTTACTCCATCAGTTTTTGGCGGTTGAGTTTTGAAATGTGAGGCTTAGCGTTACCCTAGAGCAGGGAAAAACAAGCATTTGCTCAACATTGCCGACCACATCTATAGCAGATATGCGGACATCAGCTCGAAATTACAATACCTGGACTTTGCTGTCAATGCCTGACTAGGATGAAGAAGGCTGCAGTGGGTCACACTATTACAGCACCATCAAATTCCTGACACAACCTCATAGTGCGAAGATTTTATTTAGGAAACCTTAGGGATGGAAGGGCATACATATCGATACAACTTCACGTTTCCTTTCATCTCTCAGGAACCAACTCCATTTATAGCTACTACACTTTCTAGAAATGAGTAGTTTTTAGGGCAAAAAATTATGTTACAAAAGTTATCACAGTGGGTGAGACGTCTGCCATTTGTCAGATCATGGGTGTTCACCTCCGCACCTTTCTTGTCATGTCTATTGAAGTCCAATGTTTTGAAACTGTAGTATAGTGAGCATCCATCCCTGCTGTCAACGTCCGAATGGTAGGACCCGGTTTAGGTTCCACGACTGTCCTCAATGCTTGATCGTCAGGGAACAACCGCTGTCACGACCATGGTCGCTTTGGGGATCAAAATCGACGGAAGAAAAAATTGCGATCGAATAGCTCACTGCCTATTGGGAAGGTGATTCTAAACCAAAACAAGCGCAAGAATACCGCTCACCTCCGACGAAGAGTGATCTAGTTTGAAGTCATCAACTACAATCATCCGAAAATCGCGTCAGCTCACGATTCGTTCGCGACTTCATAAATACACTCAGGAGAAAGCTAACCAGAATATTCAAGTAGCGTTCGAAAGAGGAGGAAAAGCCCTACCAGAGATTCACATAATTTGGGCTGACGGTGCTCAAATTTGGCAGAAGAGAAAAGTTTATCTGTGCGTACCCCAAAACGGCAATTAATTTCGCAACAACCTGATAGTTACTTGATTGGTTTTTCTAAAAAAAAAACCAAGTACGCCGATTTTCTGGTCGCTATCATCCACTTTCGGATGTCATATGTCGGAGATCCACGGTAGTAATATTGGACTATAGCACTGTAACTGAGGGAAGCACAAAATGCACCGGGATTTTTTTCTTGCGCGAACATTGGAAATTCTAGCGTAAGAAGATGAGAACACAAAAACTTATGAGATAAATTCTAGAGAATTACTCTCACGAATACACAAAACACCCACCCCGAGCGTGGGTTGAAAAGTTTCCGGAATGGTTGTCAAGGAGTTGCTGTTTTTCATATATTTTTATGGGAATGTATTGAGAAAATGTGAATAGACGTCATGTGAGTAGACTGCATGTGCCAAATTGATTGGAGAAAGAGCCTGCTTTTGGCACATTTTTCAAGTCAGGCAACTTTAACAGCTCTCAATTGGAGATGAATGCGAAAATCGAGTGGTCGAGAAGAATTTCCAAGTGGAGATGGAAACCGCAAGTAAACTAAAATTTTCTAGGGTTGATTTTGCAGACACATCAACTTCATGTTTCACCCAATGTTTCACCCAACGAACCTGCATGCGAGAGAATAATGACCAATATGAGAGGAGCCAAAAAAGGTTATCGCACTAGAAACTGTGGATGACATTTTTAATATGTATTTTGTAGACGGCGAGAAAATGCGGTCGAAACGAAGGAAGCCTCCAGCTTCTATTTTTAGCCGTTAGTTATTATTTTGGGGAACAAATTATGTCCAAAAATTTTCCTAAAAGATGGGTGCCGCATTTGCTCAATTCCGAGCTAGATCGCTATCCAAATTGGATCCCAGGGAAATTTTAAAAAATTTTCGCATGCGAAGGAAAAGATGTTGAGCCGAAAATCGTAACTGACTATGAAGTTTATTTTGGGTTTTACACGCCTGCTACAAAAGTTAAGTCAGATCAATAGATTCTACCATTCAAAGCACTTTCGAGAAAAAAGATCAATTTATTGAGATGGAGTGGTTGTGAACGCTGTTTCTGCTCATACAGAATGAATTTTGGCAAACACTGGAACAACTATTATTATCCAATTATACATAGACACTATTCAAGGGAATGGGCGCGCGTAGAGCAGTGGTAAGAGGCCGTTTGTTCGTTTGCACTACCGACTTCGATCGCGCCCGAGGCCAACCAAGCCTTCCATCCCTCTGGGGTCGGTGACTGAGTACCAGAGGAGTCTGGAAGGACGAAACACTGACTTGGTTCATCGGATGCCCCCCGAAAGTCACTGTACAGGGCACTTACGCATTCAATGCCTCCACGATGTTCAGGTGAAGTCGAATGCGTGGCGCATTCCACAAATCAGGTTTGATCAACGCCGACCACTTTATCCTTTGTACAGTTTATTCAAGGAAGTACTTGATCACCTTGATCACCTTGACTCCCGTTGATCTTCGGGTATACCGAGCGAGCGCCAGCAATTCTTCCATTTGTCCCTCTCGCGAGCCAGAGTTGTCCAGTGGATTCTGTCCGTTCGAGGGACACGAGAGAACATCGTATCTATCCTTGAAGGACTTCGTGAAGAAGTCTGACCATCGGGTCGGTGGTCTTCCTCTCGTGCGCTTAACGTCCCGTAGAGTCCAGTCGCTGATGGCTCTTGTCCAACGGTTGTCGTCAAAACGCATCACGTGTCCGGCCCACCTAATCTTACTCAACTTGGCGTAAGCGGCAGCGTCCCTGATCTTCGATTGTTGACGAAGGGTGGAACTCCGTATTCCAGCCCTCACTTGCGTGAGGCGGGTTATTCCTAGCATCATCCTCTCGATGGAGCGTTCGACGACGCTGGCCGCATTCTCATCCTGCTTGCATAACGCCCAGGTTTCTGAGGCGTAGGTCAAAGCAGGGAGAACGGTTGTGTTGAAGAGGTGGGTACGGAGCCTGGTGTTCTTCGTCTTCTTCACTACATCCTCGATGCTCTTGTAAGCTCCCCAAGCCGCTCGTTTCCTCCTGCCCAGCTCTGGAGCGAGGTCGTTCATCATGTTGACTTCCCGACCTAGATATACGTAGCTGGAGCATCGAATATGGTCGTTCCGTTGAGCGAGAATGGGGCATCCGGGACCCATCAGTTCTTCATGAACATCTTCTTCGTCAGATTTAGTTGGAGACCGATCTTTCCACACGCGTCCTCGGCCAGCAACTGTTCCGCTTCGCTGATGGTTGGTGTTATAAGAACGATGTCGTCGCGAAGATGGCTAAGTCGCCGGCCATCAACTTGCACTCCCATGCTATCCCATTCCAGTTTCCGCATGACGCCTTTGAGAGTGGCGCTGAATAGTTTTGGCGAAACGGTATTACCTTGCCGGACCCCTCTCTTGACGTCGATGGTGATGTCGTCGTAGAATGGAGAAATCCTGGTCGTGAAGTTGCTGTAGAGCTCACGAAATACCTTGATGTATTGAGTAGGTATGCCCTGGTTGGGCTTCCAACACCGCTTCCGTCTCAACAGAGTCGAAGGCTTTCTTCAAATCGATGAACGTGGGACAGAGGGGCATCTTATACTCTCGCGATACTTCGATGAGTCTAGTGACAGTGTGTATGTGGTCGATCGTACTGAATCCTTTTCGAAACCCTGCTTGCTCGCACGGCTGTCCCTCGTTCAGTGTCCTTTCGATCCTGTTGAGGATCACTCGCGTGAAAAGCTTGTAGACGACGGACAGCAGGCAGATAGAGGCGATAATTGCCAATATCCTGCGGGTCTCCCTTCTTGTACAGCAACACGGTCCTGCTGATCTTCCACTGGCTAGGTACTTTGCATTCCAACAGGTACCGCGTGAAAAGCCTAGCCAAGCTGGTGATGAGAACTGGCGATAGGTTCTTCAGATGTTCCGGTCGAATCCTGTCGGGGCCCGGTGCTGTACTATTCTTCACCAGCTTGATGGCATGTCGGACTTCGGAAGGGAGAACCGATGGGACAACATCCCCATCCTCCCTAAGATGACATTGAGGGAGGTGGACGTGGCTATCGAAGAGATCCGAGTAGAAGTCGTAGATGAGCTTCTCCATTAGCCGTCTTGATGAAGAAATTGTTCCGTCTCTGCGCCGGAAGGCGGTCATCTTGGTCTTGCGGCGTCGAAGTCTCTGCGGGCGCTGCCAATGCTTTTCCCTGCCTCTGCGGCTTCGGCCAACACTGCTGCTCGTCTCTCCTTGAGGTCTTCTTTTATGGCTTCTCTGCACCGTTTTGCGAGCTCGGACGTTAGCTGGTAGTTGCCTGCGGCTCCTGAAATTGTGAGTTACCATGGATGGTCTTCGTCGTCATGATGAACTCAGACAGCCTCTCTCCCTATTCGTTCCACTGCAGGCCGTGGGTACCGATGTGAAGTTTCTCAGGCGTTCTCCTAGGACCAGTCTTTGCGTTGAAGTCGCCAACGATGATCTTGTAGAATGTGTGGTCTTCCCTGTAGAACTTCTCCAAGTCCATATAGAAGGCCTCAATCTCCTCTTCGTCTTAGCTGGATGTTGGAGCGTAGGCGACGAAGATTGTCAAGGCCGGTATTGATCCAAATCTTCTCAACCGCAAACGTCCAATTCGGGTTGTTAGCTGTTCGAATGAATCGATGTTTATGACCAAGTTCGTGTTGACGAGGACACCGACTCCACCAACTCCTCTACTGTCGCAGGTTCCAAGGAACAGTTTTTCTCCAGTGTCGAAGGTGGCGTTCAGCGACCGGTGTCTCCTCGTCTGGGTCAGTCCGATGACGTCGTACCTGATCTTCCTGGCCTGCATCATCAAATCCTCGATGGAAGCCTCCGATGCAAGCGTGCGTGCGTTAAAGGTACAAACCGTCATCATAGTCCTTCTGGTTTTAGGCAGCCTAGATAACCCCTCGGACATCGTCCTCACTGGCGCTGCCGTACCAGTGACTCTTCCGAGATCAGGGGAACACTCTCTATTATTGCTGTGTCGAGCTTGAAAAAATTTTAAGCCCACAGGAGATAGCTTGCTGGGCTCTATTCCCCTGTGGGAGGCTGGAGTGTGATTTCACCGGGAAGTTAGCCGGGCTTCCCGGAAGTGGACGATGGAGCTTATTTGTTGGAGGCGACTCTGAACCGCCTCCTTTGCACCTCCCAGTCACTTGAATGCAGGGCTTTTGGTCGGATAGATGTGCAGGATACAATCTGCAGACACGCGAGCACATCCACGCACGAATTCATGAACATACCCACGTGCTGACAGAAGATGTAGATCGTTCCGACACTGCAGAGACAGGGAGTCCATGGCCTGAATCCACCCTCGTCTCAGGGCAGGCACAAGGCACAAGGAAGTGCTAGAGCTGAAAATTCAAAAGGCGTCCAGGTTTAGCCCAGGAAAAAGCTCCGTATCTGTGCGTCAATGTAGCCGCTCAACAAAATGCTTTCACCTGGTAAAAATTACATTGAGAAACTTTCAACATTCGCCGATTTTTCTCCGTTAGCTTCCTCGTGCTTCTACCTGTTGCAGAAGCTCAAAGTCTACCTGTCTCACAGGAAATTAATTTGGAACGTCACGCCTGTATTGACCGTATACGGTTATTTCGATGGTTTTGAAAAAATTCTTCTTAGAGAGAGGATCAAAAAGCGAGAATATTATAGATCTGACCACATAGTTTGAGCTTCTTGAGACGACTGATTTAAAAAAATGAATTATTGACGGCATCCGAATTGTTTCGTTTTCATTGTCATTCCGAGAACATTTCAACTCGCTCTCGTAATCTACGTACTTGCTCCTCCTCATTAGTAGGTCACTGTCACTTAAGAAAACTAGTAAGACATAATCTCGTGTGTCTTGTTTCGCTTGAAATGAGCAGGTTGAGCTAGGTGTCCTAACATTTTCTGAAAATTCCCTAACTTCCAATAAACTCTAAAGTTTTGGTAGCTTGTAGGAAAACTGGAAAAGGTTAAACAGGCATGTGATGAAACCCATGAAAATTCGCTCAATCCTTCGTTTTTATACTTGTTTCGGAACCGGTTCTCCCGAAATCGCCACATTTGTTAGCAAGGGCTGAGCATCCTGGCATGACACAACTTTAATATTCCAAAGTTTATCAAAATTATCTATATTTATTTTTGGTAGTATTGGGCTGTAGGAAAAGTTTCTCACCTCTTTTGAAATTCCTTTTCAAATTTATTTTTCTTTTTCAAAATGATTGACAGTTAGGCAACATGTGTGCCATCATTATTCAAAGGAATTCAGGCTGTAACAGTGGGATGTGTTGACAGTAGCTATGAATAGCTGGTTCCATTGTAATTCCACCAAACAATGGACATTACCTTCTGAAGTGGTAGTTCCGTTCCGGCAGGGTAAACCAAGGTTACTCATATCCGGGCCGCGCACACTTCTTCATGCGATTTACCTAAGGAGCCCAATTTTCGTCACTGGTAATTAAGTTGTCGAGCAAAGCGGAGGTCCGTAGAAAAGTCACAACTTTCAGACACACATCTCTCCACATTAGAAGTGCGGACAGTTCAGATCATGATGAATCCTTGTGTTGTATTCCTTTGCTCCTTCGAAGCGATCTGGATGAACAGCTATTCTATGAGGTAGTAGCCGTGGAGTTTCTCGGCCAGATCACGAATATCACTCCACAGAATCTCTGCGAACTGGCTTCAGGAGGCGCTCGCCAGTCTTCTTATCCGATCAACTAGATCCTGATTTGTAAGCCCGAGCCGATGCCTTTAAGCTTGTGGAACCAAACCTTTGTCGTGTTTCAGGAGACAATGGAGAGGCCTATCGTAAAACAGACATTTTTTCATGTGCAGTTTGCATTGCTACATTTCTTGAGTTAACGAATCCGGGGGCAGCCGAACATCCATGAATTGGGCAAAATCGTCACAGAATGTGAAGGGCAATTAGGTGTAAGTGAATTATTGGTCAGCGTTTATTTTAGACATTTTGAAAGGAACGTTCCGAAAAAATAATGAAAAATTCGCCGATATAGGAGGGAAAGTGGCGGGAAGATCTTCCGACGACCCATTAGTACTCCTATACGTTCAAATTCTTTCATCGCATTAGTTGACCTAATAAGTTCGCTATTGTTTTATTAAGCCCGTGAAAAGCTTAAAATGCTTATATTGTGAATTTTTTTTAAATTTCAGCTGTCTCAGTGTTTGAGAATAATTTTACCGTATATACTATATCCAAACCTTGCCGTTGTCATCAAACAAATGTGAAACTTGTAACTTTGATACATTACGATTCGTGCGATATCAAACAAAATCAAGAAGTAGTTTAGAAACCTGGAAAAGCGCTTTATTTGAAAGATTCGGGAATCCTGAAACCCTTTTCATGCATAGCTCTTTATTGTGATCTATTTTATTTGTGAATTACTTGTTGTGGGATTGAATTTCCATGAAATATCTTATTCACATTATTTGCATGAAGGCCAAGCTTCTTTACTGTTCTATGTTGCATCACCATCACGTTGTTTTTTCTGTGAATACAGTAGCTGCATAGTTGAGCACTGTTATAAATTTTGGTATATGCCATATAGTTGCGGAGAAAGTTTGCCAATAATGGATCTCGTTTGTCGGATCGTTTCGTGTCCTTTGTGATAAATGTGTGCTGAAAAAACACAGCGCTTCGATGTTGTTGTTGCAGTACTGATTGTGCTATATTTTTCGCATGACCATCGTCCAATTTGTTTGAAGGGCATTTTGTCTTCCCATGCAGGAAATGTTAAATGAAACTAAGTGTTTGGTGATCACTTCATCGGTGAATGTATTTTCCAATTGCATTTGCCTAGGAAGCTATTCTTGCTCCCTCAGCTCTTAAATATCTGGTTGGTGCAGAAATAATGCACAATTTTCGATACTTCATAGCGAAAAAAAAAACTTTCTGATAATCTCTTTTATTATAAGGTCGTAACATAAGTTCACAGTTGTTGCATTTGTATAGGCATATCTGAAGGTTTCTAGTATTTTTTGCACGCGTCCATAACTTTCATTTCAAATTTCATGAATTGGCGAGCATTCAGGGATGTTAATCCTATCTTCGCGTCTTGTCTTGAAAATGTAGTTAATTCCAGAGAAAACCCTTGAAAAGACAAATGCGGTAACTGCATTTGTGAGAACAGTAGTCGGACCATGACGTCTGAGGTTGAGCACATTTGTGTGGGGGAATCCAAGGGCCATACTTTTCGCCAGGCACTTTTATTCTCATTTTTATTCTCCAGCTTTCTCAAGCAAAAGCAGCGAACGTTGTGACCCGAAGTTCTGATTATGCGATTTTCCTTTTGGAGTTGAAGCAAATTAAGGGCGGATTTTCCCACTGCACCAGGAAACATCAATCGTTTGCTGTCCGTGGATTGTCCACGGACAGTTTGCGGACACTAGTCGATAGGATTCCATAACAAATTCCAAGAGTTCTTTGAAAATCGCAAAATTTTGCGCCACTACCGAACGAGCCCTAATTTTGGTGGTGGAGCTCTCCAGAAATGCAAAGAGATCGCAGAGGAGCTCTCAGTTGCGCATTATGTAGCATAGATCTGAATCTAACGAGCGTCAGTCATTATATTACAAGAATTTACACTGTGCAAGGACCAATTTGCTGAAGTCAGTGCTCTCCAGCACAACCATTCCTCTTCCTTGCCTACTAGCCCAAATTTCATAACAGAGAGGTCGAGCTTTTGCTGTGAAAGTGGCAGAAGATCAGCGACTGTTGCTGTGCATATTGCGATTGATAGCTATTCTTATCCGATTTTTCATAAAACTTCATGGCCGAGGATTCCAAAACAGCTGAAGCTTATTTTACAACCTAATACATAATTGTTGATCTCCTTTCCATAACTTCTTTCATACCCATTTTAAATAGGTAATTGATTTTGATCAAGAACTAGGCATTCAAAAAACATTGTCTTTGAATGTAATATGTCATACTAAACTCTCGCCTTCACATCTCTGAGTAAAACTCAACCTCATCCAGCATAAACTGTGTACAAAAACAGGTTCCTCGCTCTGGCGAAGGAAGTGTTACGAATGTACAGCCCGAAAACGGTTCCACATTGCGTGGGGAATTTTATTTCAATCTCCTGATTTCAGTATTCAACAAGGACCCGCTCAAAACAACACACGTGCATTTTCATAGAAATCATAGGGCTGTCCATTTCATTAATGGAAATAGTAGGATGAGGAATCTCGGCGAGTAGGAGCCGCTGAAAATTAGCAGCTACTGGAGAAACCCTCAAAGGATCTTCGCCCGCCTATTTAGAGAGTTGGGACATTTGAATTTTATTTTCATTCGTATTATGCTCTGCGATGAGTAAACCCTTTACGACAACACATTTCCCACACGAGAAAATTTCTTGGAAAGTCAATAGGCTGCCAACCTTGGACGGCTCGTATTAATTTGTAGTCAAAAATTTGTAGATTATTGTTCATCGGAAGTTTCTTCTTGAAGTCGATTATGAGACGAGCCATAGTCTTATGAATTAGGTGCCTCTAAGTGCACATTTCTTTTGCACCAGCTGAGCTCTTCAACAGATATGGCATTATCATTTCACAGCAGTTGATGTGCTAGTCAAATATTAGCACGATACCTGCTCGCTAGGATTGTATCTCCCTCATCTTTAGCATGGAGTGGTGAAATAATGAATAAACCTCAATCAATGTACGGAATTGTGCGTTTGCTTGGTGTACTTTGACGTGTTTCCAACAACAGATTTGAAGACATGTCTCCTTTTTTTTTCTGACATAGTTGGTAGGGGAATGTAACTGAACATCACGCACTAATTGGCAATTGTGAGTTTGGAAAGGATAATACAAAAAAAAGCTTATGGTTGCCATTTTTTAAAGGTTTCCTTCTCTTCAAAGAAAAACCGTGCAGCGCCCACAAACTCGAGCATGAACGTACTTCTTGTGTTACTTTACCTCCTAAGAAACCCTGAAGATTAAATGCCAACAGTTCTACGCAGATGGCGTTCAAGAGAGTTTGTTCTCATCTACCGTGTTATGAACCCTGCCAATGTGGTGATCACACTTTTCTTCATCTTGTCCCTTCCATGGAAGTCAAAACTCGAATAACGTGTTATATGGTTGCATAGGAATTCAAAACGTTCAACGTCGAAAAACTTCAAAATTTCGATGCCGAGTTCCAAAATCCTGACATCAGAAACACATCAAAAAACGAGAGAATATTCGAGCTTTGGAGAAATCGTATAATAGAAGGGACTTGGCTGGATTATTCAGTTTGGTTTGGTCCTCAGTATGTTCCTGAGGCTCTTACTCAAAACCGCAAGAAAAAGACGTAGGCCTATCTTTGCCCCTAAACAACTTCTAGACTATCTTTTAACTAGCAAATCGTTGTCGATAGTTTTGACGTCATCATGCGTCCGAAAACAACTCGTCAGCAACCTTTCCTCCAGACACCTTTCCGACAAATTAAAGCGGCTGACAACTTGGTGTGGAAGCAAGTTGCCGACAAGCTTTGGGACCGGCAACTTGTGGACAAGAAAAGGCGAAAACAACTTGTCGATAAGCTTTGGGGCGTACAAGTTTCTGATACGACCAGAAACTTGTACGCCAAGTGCTTGCCAGCAAATTGTTTCTGGAGTTCTAAGTAGTTTCTGCAAAAATGTCATCTCTATAACGAGCCAAGAGGTCTCAAATTGTATTTACAAGATTAGAAAATGCTATATCTCAAGTACTTATAACAATCAGCTGTAAAGACTCCATCTTCCAATGAATTCAGCTTTAAATAATGCTCGGCCTTTTTGCCGATCTCATGTATGCTACTCTTCTGGGGACTGCAATAATGCTTGCTTCATCCAGTTATTGGAGTTCGCAAATATGTCCGGGATAAAGCATTTGGGAATCAATACAGGCTGAACACACAACAGGGGCTCGTGCAGCTTCCCATTTATCGCTGTACTTCGCCAAACGTCAATTTGTGAAGGTCGTCTTCGGATAATTCCTACTAGAACATCTTGTTCACAGTCAAAGGCCGTTTTCGTAGTCCTGTCTTCTCGTATTCCCTGATGATGTTGTAGTTTACCCTTTTAAGGATGTCAGCCAACATAACCCGTCCGCCATTCGATCAGATGGATCGCAAGTACACCTGCCTTTGCGGGATGCTGCATATCCGTGTGAGGCTGTGAACAACGACTTTTACTCAACCTACTGTCTTCTCCTGAGACTTTTTTATAATTGGACCGCGGCTATTCCAGAAAATTCTGATGGAGAGCTTTCCAGAAAGGCGCTCGAGTGGTAGCCGTGCTTCTCGTTATCTCTACAGCTATTAACATCGTGTTCAGCTTGACGAGGACCTCTACAGTCGCAGTCTACACGTTGATGACGTAAATTTTTTACGCTGTTTTATCTCAAATACTACATTCTGGAATTCATCGAATTAGCTACGAACTAATGATTATCATCATCGTTTTACTACCACCTATCATACCGTTATTGCTCAATTTTATTACCATTTTTATTGATTGAGAGAATGTGTGGTAGCGCGTATCAATCGTGATACATTAACCATCCAACACATCCAACACGTCAGTTTCACCGCTGTTTTCGATAAACAGGATTGTTGCAAAAAATGTGTTAAGCCGTATGTGTCCTATATCGCGGGTATTTCTAACTGCTTTGAAAGTATTTGAACTTTCGAATAATTTGGAAATCGGGGAACTTCAAATACTTGAATTACAAATGAACCACATTTTTCTGCGATATTTCATTTCATTTCTGGATTATTCGGATAAGATACGTTTTAACTGTACGAATGAAAGAACCTCTCGTAAGTTGTTTGAAGTTTTTTGAATATTCAAAAATTCCGTGGGATATATTCTATTCGTTACCCATTCTCATGTCTTGCATTCCTCTATTTGTCATCGATCTGCCCAATCGGAGTTTCTTCGTATGAGAAAAACTTCAAAGTTTAACTGTGATAAATCTGGAAATCAAAATTTCAGTCCCCTCATACACTCTACGTAGACGACGCACAAATCACGTCCATTCGAAATGCTATTCGTAATCAGCCACCTAACTAGGGCCCATATCCATAATACTTTATCTGACCTAATGTACGTCTTTGACAGCTGAGCTGATGTGGCACGACAAAAAGACAACAAAAAAGATCAATCGATTTTGGAAACAAAGCCATTGATGACACCTCGAATTATCCTAAATTAATAATACTAAGTTGATGAGGAAAACTGGAAGAAATTTTTCGAAATTCTTATTCCATATTGCTGATGATTTCATGGCCTGCTCCTGTGAGGACACAGAAAGTTAGCAGAAGGGAGGCCGCGGGAACAGTCTCCGCCGCTTTGAGCACCCAGATGGAAAGTAAAATTAGTATAAATATTAATTATAATAATGATTTATTACTAGAAAATATTCAAAAAATAATAATAAAAATAAACAATTGGAAGTAAGCTAAAACAAGATTTTTAATTGTTTTGAAAATTAACTGCAAAAATTAGGCGACTTATTCTCAGGGGGGCCCCTGCGTGCCCCTTCCCCGTGCTCCACCACTGCCATGTAGATATTGAAGGACCACGGAGTGTTTGTTGTTACAGTTATGCCTCACTTGTGAACGAGCACTTTTGTCCCAAACTCTATTACGAACTGCTCAGCAAGGCACGCACTGGGGTCAATAACAACATCAGTGCAGTCAAGGAGAGATAAATATTTCGCCAAATATTTCACAATACACGACCGCTTCATTTGCTTCGGAGCTTGTGGAGAGATGTGCTTTTATGAGGAGCCGCACCTCGGACGGATCTCATGTCACAACGCAAATGATTGCTGTGATTCAGGTTGTTCCCACAAGCTAAAACAGTTTGTAAGTCAGGTCTGAATACTGAAGGGAATCGTTGAGGAGAAACGGCAGACACGAAAAACCTTGCCGTACTTACCATATTTTAAATGACAATTTTTCTGCGTTTTCGATAAAAAGTCTTGCCCCAAACGAGCGAGACTTACCTGCACGCTGGTAAGCTACTATTGTTACTATCCCGGATTCACACTCTTTGATCACTGTTACATCCTACTTCTAGTTCCTTAAAGAGACCGGCGATTCTGAATATTTTTGAACAGGGATACTTTCGTACGCCGAGCTGCGGCTTGCGCAGTTCTGTTGAGAAAAGATCGGCGTTTAACCCATGCACTTGATTAATGATGCAGATTTGAAAGGTGCACTCTCACTTCTTTGGGAAAATCCTTATGAAAATTAGGGATGAAAATCCGACGTGATGCCTTTTCTTCCACTATTTTCGCCTCAACCTGGTATGTAGTATGACTCATTCGCCGTTTCATAACGTGAACACGTGAATCATATGACAAGTGATAGCCTCCTTATCAGTTTTGAAGAGTATATCCTAATTTCTTTCTTTTCCAATTTTGGAAACCTCTCTTCATTCTCACGGGCTTTTGCTTGATACGTTGTTTTTTTAGCAGCAAAGAGGATATTTCCTCTTCTATAGAAATGACGTAAATACATATACACTTTACGAAGGACATAATAATTCAGATTGCTAAGGACACAAGGAAGAATGTGAGAGGGAAGCGTTCAGATTACTTATTACTACGTTGTTTATGTGTAACGATTTCACAGCACCTGAAAAAGTTCTCCAATGCGTGCTCCTTTTGGCTCTTTTGACGGTGATGACATATTGCTTGTAGCGAAACTGCTATTCTCATGTGTGGTCTGTCGTGTTGTGCGGGACATCCTCTGTCATCCTCTTCGATCTAGCTGACCACCCTGGAGTTTTCTTCCTATGATCCTTGTTCGACTCTGGTTTTCAGATCACTGCGCATCTCAAAACTGGGCAACTAACTCGGCCAAAATCTAGCACCCATATTTGTTTTTTTTTTTCGAAAATGCCTTGTTGAAAATATAGAACTTTGCGATTAGATTCTTGTGCTAAAATTGGATGTATTAGGTTGGTCCGAAAATCTTGCACCTAATTTTGTACTTTTTTTCAAAGAATGTTATGTTCATTGTGAATAAATATCAACCAACAAAATAGTTACCGTCATGGTCCGCGAGGTATGGCCAACGCTTCACTAGAGCATCAGCTCCAGAAGTCAAGAACTCTGGCAGTTGCGAGTCCAAGAAGCTTGAAATCTCACTTTTCGGTTTGGTCCAATTATCGAATTTCTTTTCTCGTAGATGCAGCTCTAGGGCAAGTGGTATTCAGACGGGGATAAGTCAGGAAAATAAGCAGGGTGTAGTAGAACTTCTCAACCTAATTCGGTAATTTTACGGCGGGTAAGCTTTGCCACGTGAGTGCGGGCGTTGCCATGAAGTGGAGCAACATGGTCAATTTTTCTACGCTTCAGGCAAGTTGTCTTTACCAGTTTCCGTAGTTAAGAAGAGTGGCCCTAGGCAGTCACGGTGGCTCAGGTGTCAGCAGCTCTCGATGCAGCTTTCTCTCGGAATCCCACCAACAACACAGAAAAACCTTCTTTCGTGCACTTCTCCCTTTCGGCTGTTTTGGAGATGGTTCGCCACGCAAGAGTCAACTTTTCTCTCATGTATGGTTAACATACAGCACCCAGCTCTCATCTCCAGTAATGAGCTGGCGGAGGAAATTCCTCCTGTGTGGACGCAGAAGCAAAGACTGGCACATACTCAGTCCTGCAATGCATTCAGTTTGTGAGTGACCCAACCCGTCATCAGTTTTCTGTAACCCAGCGCTTCGAGATGTCTGGCGATTATTGTACGGCTGCAGCCAGGTGTACGCTACAGTTCACATGTGGTAACATTTTGATTCAAAGTCTATGGAATTCTAGATACTAAAAAATACCTTGGTGCAAAACTTTCGGATCAACCTAATACTATAATATTTTCCGTTGAGTCTCTCGAGAACTTACTGCTTATCACTCATGTCCCAAATACAACTACCTGTTGCACAGCGACCTCATATGTGTCCTTCGTTAACTCCTTCGCTTCTATACAGAAGCACATGGAACATTGCTGCCAGTGTTCGCAGTAAAAGTCATCGCGGCGTTGCACTCTAAAGCTGTGTCAAGGTCCACTCTTTGCTTCAAGGCCAGTACCGCAGCGGCACTTCCAGGTCAGGCCGACCTCAAAATCCTGAGCTGCCGGGATAGCGTCTCACCCGTTCCAAATGCCTGGATGGCCATAGAGAGATCAGAGATTAGAACCATGATGCACAATTTTTTAGTGGCAAGAGCAAATAAGAGAAGAAGCAAAGAAATGCAGGACAATGACAAAAGAAAGGTGGTTTTCGACCAGTAAGCCATTGAAAAATTCGATGAAAATCCTTGTCAGCTACACAAAGCGCGACGAAGCTGTGCTTCATGTAGTTGTCAGTCATTTTCTTCACTGCAAGGCATGATTCTGAGTCGAACGGTATAGGTTTCAAGTGTGCTTGTCTTGTCGAGTGAAGATAAGAAAATGTATGATGATTTATGGGCAAAAGCGCAAGAGAAGGCCAAACAATTAATAATTCAGCGGTATGGCGCTGATTATGTGTATCCGGACCTCTTTAAGTAGCGGAACCAGAGGGGAAAAATGCTGGGACGGCGTAACCAGTATAAATCCAAGAAGCCGTTCCAGTAGCCCTCCAGATGTTTGAAAGGGGTCCGGGTTGGGACCCCCGGGTCTCCGAGCCCGTCCGCTTCCATTGTATCTGGCCCCGTAGGCTCTTCCTCCTCTTACTCCCACTTTCTCGCTGTATCTCATTTCAAATGTCCATATATGCGTGTGTATGACAAAAATTAACCTGTGACCGAGTGGACACAGCGATACATCATCGATGACTGGGACCGGTGGTTAATGAATAATGATGGTAGCTAACGTTGTTAGCTAAACACTAACAAGGCGTGACCACTTTTACTAGGAAAAAAAAGCAAGATAGTCAAACTCCAGTAGCGATGTAAAAATGACCATCGGAGTTTTTGCCGGTTAAGGTCCCCACTGATACTCTCTCTCGAACTCGCACAGTCTTCTTCGGACTGTAGTGGGGGAAAACCTTACAGTCTGGTGGATCTGTAACGAGGCGAACCTTACAGGATAGGATATAAGCGATTACCAGCAAGCACATAAACAGATGAGTTTTACTACTACATAGTTATTTTTGAAGTCACAAAAGAAGTAATTTCATTCCATAAAGATAATTATGCCAATACCTTAGGTTGATGAAGGGGTTCACGTTGTTGAAGATCTCTCAACTTATGATTTATCTCGCCAGTTATTTCAAACCTTTTTTTTCAATCTATTAACTCACTACAGTAGCATCAATTCTATTCTTTTCTGGAAAAGTTCACAAGCTATGTTGAAAAACGAAAAAAAGCTATACAGCAATAATCGATGCACGCTTTTCCATCCGGCGAAAATTTAGCGTAGGAACTCCCATGCAGAATTTGCTGCTCTTTATAAACCGTGCCATCTCTAAGCCTTCGATAATCTTTGAAAGACTTGAGACTTCACTCAGGAGAACAGAATGAAAAACTTTCTATTAGGACATTCACGTAATGTTTGCACAAGCATTCAAATTTTTATTGGATTTTATGTTAGACTTTCTCAAATAATCTCGTTATTAGCAGTATTTTAGCACCACTTTCGACTTTTTCGGGCTCTGAAGAAGGCGATTTCATTAGAAAGTAAGCCACATTGTGGAAGGATACAAACAACAACGGATAAAATAAGCTTAAAGAAGATTGTGCTTGTTTAGAATCACTCGATATTTGTTTTTTCACTCGGTCTTATTCGTTTTTCTTTTTCCTAATTTTCTTCAAATTTTTTCTTGATCTTGATTAGAATCTTCTGCTAAGGGTCCGCTTATCTCATTGTCACCTTACTCAATATGAACGTTCGTTCTCTGCAAATCGTTGGCTGAATGCATTTCGGAATCCACCAGTTGCGTCCACAAAGAAACAGAGCTCCTCTCATATCTACAGTGAGCTAAAATATAAATCGTACTTCGCAAGGACGTTGCATTTTCCGCTGTGTTACTTGGAAGCACTACCCAGAGAAACTTTGCTCTCTAAGATTCTTATTTTCGACAACTTTGGCATTGAACTCTTCCCTATCAGTTGAGCTAAATCATCTCCTTGCGTACTTATTCATTTTAGTTATTTATCCAACTAGTTATCGGTTATTCCAGTCTACATATTGCCTGACATGGCTTCTGCTCAAAGGCAGCACCCACGAAAAACTTTGTCACTCAGGTTTTAGAGCGATCTTGGGTTTCTGACTATGTGGAGCATGAATAATGTGGTCAATTTTGTCAGAACTCATGTTAAAATGGTTTTTGTATACTACCAACTTGCTGCATTATCGCTATTCGGCCCAAGTTGCGCTAGTGGATTAGATCAAGAAAGTCGATGACGCTGCCTTTATTGTCAACGAATTTCTTGGTGCAACTAGATAATCGACTAATTTTCCAGCTTTCCTGGAGGAGAAGAAGCACAAACAAAAGGGGAATAGAATGTTCACCACAGAGACATGCCTTGAGAAAAGAAACAAAACTTATGATTAAGTGTAAAGAGCTGTATCGAACAGAAATTTATATCTATTAAACAAAGCGCCGTAAGGGGACTAGAGCGGCTAGAGATACGTGGCGGCCCTCATAGACACCGCAATCTTGAGGCGCAGACTGTGGGGCGAAATAGCCGATTTTTAGGAACTCAGACATTTTCGCTTCGGGACCCGCTAATTGCGTCACTGTTGGCTCTCCCGCATGCACGGGATGGTGATTTCATCACCTTCGCTGGTGGTCTCGCAGCATAGGGGTGAGGGAGTGTTTACAAGCTTTCAGGCCGCACAACGTACGCAGCAGGAAAACCACCCTCCCACTGCTGCGACGATGTAGGCACCTCCATTGAAGGGATGCCTGTGGCATTTTGAAAGCTGGATGGTGGCTGTCGCCTCACTTGGTGGGGGCTTTAGCAGCGTCCCATGGTAAGGCTTCGATGCAATTGTGCAGTCAAAATATCCGTTCATTTCTAGAAAGCTTGTGCATTAACATACAGAGAGTAAACGCTTCAATTTAGCAAGACGTGACATTGTGTAGATAATCAACCGATAGTTGATCAAAATCAACAAATTTTTGAGTAACTTCCAAGCCTTCACCATTAGAATATCCCCAGACTTCGCCAGCAATCGTGGCAATCGCCACTACAGCCGGCTGTCGTCGCGCCGGTGATCGCCACATGGATAAAGTGAATGAGGAGGCTTCAGACGTGAGAGAGACGATAACCGATGTGGCGTGGCAATCGATAGACATCGCTTCCACTTTCGCTATCATCACATCGCCAGTTTATTTCGGGGCCCATCTTCGAGAGTATGGGCGATGAGCTCCGTTTGGCAGCGGTCCATGGTGATGTAACGTGGCAGTCGATACGTATCATTTCCACGATAATTATCTCTTGTATCGCCGGTTCATTCTTACTCATTTTGAACTGGCGAAATCTAGGGACACTCTTAATCTCGAGATTTACAAAGGGTACAGGGGCTCTGATAGAAAACGTTGTGCCGTGGCCTAAAAGTGGTGAAAACGCTAGGATACGGCTTCGCCGATGGAGAGAGGGTCTGTTTTGGCCTAATTGTGAGGTAAAACACCAGAACAAGGGTTGACCGACGGCTGAATGGCCCAGTAGTGTGGAGCACACCAGCATGCAGGGTTATAGGATCGGTTCGCACTGGCTCACTAACGTGGGGAACGCTAGGATATGGATCTACCGATGGGATAAGGGTCCGGTGTGGCCCAACAATGAGGAAAACACCAGAATGCTGGTCCACCAATGGAAGAAGGATCCGCCGAGGCCCAATGGTGGAGAACGCCAGGATATGGGCTCGCTTTGGTCCAGAAGTGTGGAGAATACCAAGGTGCAAGTCCGCCCAAGAAGAAAGCGTCCGGGTTAGCCTAACCGTGAAGAAGACTCCAGAATGCGGGCCCTCACCTGTAAGAAGGGCCTCCGTTGCCAAATAGTGTGGAAAACGCCAGGATATAGGTCCACCAATGGAGCAAGGGCCCGCCGTGGCCCAGTGGTGTGGGGAAGACTCCAGAATGCGGGCCATCACCTGGAAGAAGGGCACGGGTCCTGTCCTCCAATGGAGCAAGGGCCCGCCGTGGGTGGGGAACGCCAGGATAAGAGTCCACTGATCGAGAAAGCGTCCGCCGTGACCCAACAGTGAAAAAAACGCCAGAATGCGGGCTCCCAGATGGAAGAAAGGCCCGCCGTAGTCCAATGGTGTGAAGAATGCCAGGATAGCGATCTGCCAATATAGGATGGGTCCGCTGTGACTCAATAAGGTGGAGAGTACAAGGATACGGTTCAGCCAACGGTGAGCGGTTTCGCTGTGGCCCAACAGTGAAAATGACGCCAAAATACGGGTCCACCCATTGCAGACAGGTCCATCGTGGCCGAATAATGTGGAGGACACCAGAATACGAGTTCGCATTGGCCCAGTAGTGTGGAGAACGGCAGGATATAGGTCCGCCGATGGAAAACGCATCTGCGTTGGCCTAGTGAGGAAAACGCACGAATACGCCCTATGATGAAGAACGGACTCGTGCTCATACTCAACTAATAAGAAAGATTTCATATTTTAGTCCATTTAATGAATAGTTTCGCTTCTTTGTCAATTTTACACGGATTCTGCAAGTGCGTAGCTTTTGCACATGCCTCAAGTGCTGCCCCACCCCGCTTTCCAGCGTCTCGAAGGGGCGCTAGTCGCAATTGAAATTTTGAAAGTTCTGAGAGAAAAGAAGCGATCGTACGGTCTAATAGTAATTGAAAGAGCGTAGATGGGGGAATCAGATCATCACAATGTAAGATTTCTGGAAATGAGCATGGAAAACAAACTTTATCTTAGGAAAACTGAGTGACTGCGGCAGAAATCAGCTGATTCGGATCGCGCCACATCTCACCCCGCGGATACCCGGATACCATGTCTAACTTGTTAAATCTTGGGAATGCCGATACCTTCGGCAGTGCAACTTGCGTAGAATTACTGGGACTATCCTCCAGGCTCCAAAACATTCAAAATTCTGGACATGAAGGTTATCGTGGGTGCTGCCCTTGATGTTTTCATTCTGCAGATCAAAATCGTAAAAATCGTAATAAAATCTGCAGATTAAACATTTTTTATTATGGATCACAGGAACTAAGTTATTCCATAAGTCGACCACTCGAATTGTGCTCGATTCGAGTCAGATGTATGCCCGCCAGCTTGTATGGGCAGAGTATGTAGCTATGAAGACTTTGAAACCCTAATTGTATATGTTTGTGCGCAAGCAGGAATACTCTTCTGCAAACATTTTCCTGTGTTTCCAAGAGTTATGTATGTGTATTCACAAATAAATATTAGGGTGGTAAGAAAGTTTCCAGAACTTTTGATTGTTGGTCGGTACCCATGACCTACCATGTGGTACTTGTAGAACAAATCGGAACTTCTCCATAACTAGCGCCCCTTCGGGACGCTAGAAAGTGGGGTGGGGCAGCCACTTGAGGCATGTGCAAAAGCTCCACACGTGCAAAATGCTTAAAAAATTAGCAAATAAGCAAAATTAATCATTAACTGAGCTCAAATTCAAGAACCTTCTTATAAGTTACGTATAAGAGAAGCAGAACAAATCTTCCAATAGGCCCAAACATGAACTCCTTCTTATGAGTTGAGTATGCGAATGAGAAGTTCGTTCCCCATCGTATTGCGTATTCGTGCGTATTCCTCACTATCGGGCCAACGCAGACGCGTTCTCCATCGGCGGAACTGTATCCTGCCGTACCCCACATTATTGGACAAAGCGAAATTGTATCCGAGTGTTTTCCACACTACTGAGCCGCAGCGGACTTCCCTCCATCGGTGGACCCGTATTCTGGCGCCATCTTCACACATTAGGCCTGAACCGTATCCTGGTATTCTCCACTTTACTGAGTCACAGCGGACCAATCCTATGTTGGCGGACCCGTATCCTGGTGTTATCCATACTACTGGGCCACGGCGGGCCCTTCCTCCATCACAGCGCCCGCATTCTGGCGCCTTCCTCACAGTTAGGGCAAGCCGGATCCGTTCTCCAGGGGCGAGTTCGCATCCTGTCATTCTCAACACTAAAGTGAACCCGTATCCTGGCGTCCCATACACCACTGGGCCACGTCGGCCCTTTCTCCATCGGTGGACCCCCGTGTCTCGGCGTTCCCCGCACCACTGGGCCACGGCGGGCCACGGACCCGTGGGTTCCCCACCACTGGGCCATTGGGCCCTTTCCATCGGTGGACCCGTGTCATGGCGTTCCCCACAGCACTGGGCCACGGCGGGCCCTTTCTCCATCGGTGGACCCGTGTCTCGGCGTTCCTTTTCTCCATCGGTGTGTCATGGAGCACCACTGGGCCACGGCGGCCCTTTTCTCCATCGGTGGACCCATGTCATGGAGTTTCTCGCACCACTGGGCCACGGCGGGCCTTTTCTCCATCAGTGGCCCCGTATCTTGGCGTCCCCCGCTCCATCGGGCCCTAGCGGGCCCTTTCTCCATCGGTGGACCCATGTCATGGAGTTTCTCGCACCACTGGGCCACAGCGGGCCCTTTCTCCATCGGTGGACCCGTTTCTTGGCGTTGCCCACAGCACTGGGCCACGGGCCCTTTCTCCATCGGTGGACCCATGTCATGGAGTTTCTCGCACCACTGGGCCATCCATCGGTGGACCCATGTCATGGAGTTTCTCGCACCACTGGGCCACGGCGGTCCTTTTCTCCATCGGTGTGTCATGGAGTTTCTCGCACCACTGGGCCACGGCGGTCCTTTTCTCCATCGGTGGACCCATGTCATGGAGTTTCTCGCACCACTGGGCCACGGCGGGCCTTTTCTCCATCGGTGGACCCATGTCATGGAGTTTCTCGCACCACTGGGCCACGGCGGTCCTTTTCTCCATCGGTGTGTCATGGAGTTTCTCGCACCACTGGGCCACGGCGGTCCTTTTCTCCATAGCTGGACCCACCTCATGGCGTTCTCCACAGCACTGGGCCACTGCGGGCCCTTTCTCCATCGGTGTCTCCATCGGTGGACCCGTATCCGTATTTAGTTGATTGGATATACAATGTCATGCCTTCCTATTTAGAGGCGATGCGGCAATAGCACCCACCAGATGAGGCGACCGCGTAGGTCCACCCTCCCGAGACGCGGCAGCCCTCACAGCACCCGTCCATCTCTTCCTTCAAGTGCACTCAGCGTCGCATCAGTGGAAGGCTGGTTTTCCTGCTGCGTATATTGTGCAGCCTGAAAGCTCGTAAACACTCCCTCACTCCTATGCGGCGAGACCGCCAGCAAAGGCGATGAAATCACCATCCCGTGCATGCGGGAGATCCAGCGGTGACGTAATTTCGGGTCCCGAAGCGAACATGTCTGCGTTCATGGAAATCGGCCATTTCGCCACACAGTCTGCGCCTCAAGATTGCGGTGTCTATGAGTGCCGCCCCGTATCTCTAACCGCTCTAGCCCCCTTACGGCGCTTTGTTTAATATATAAGCATATATAGCCGAACTGTCTTTCCTAACGTTAAATGCGGCATCCACAAGAGGTCCTTCGAGCCATAATCAGTTTTTCTTCTTTTCCCGCATCGAAGGGAGTTTCTAGAAGTTTTGAATTTGTTAGGAATGTTGTATTACGAACTGCTCTCGCAAGTACACACGGTCACTGGTAACACTTACGCCAATCAACTCCAGAAAGTCGCGGATGCTGTTCGAGAAAAATGGCCGAAACGAGTTTCTTGTACACCCACGCCATGATGACGTTAGGCCCCACATAGCTAAAGAGCCCAGTGAAAAATTGGAGGAGCTGGGCTGGGTCACGGTTCCAGACCCACCCTATTCTCGTGACGTCGCAGCTTCCGACTGCCACTTATTTCCCTCCCTTAGGGCGTTCCTGGCTAAGAAAAGAATTCACCAAAGTTGACGATGTTGAGAGGGCGGTCAGCGATTTCTTTGGCTCCCAGTTTTCCTAGTTTAGGGAGAAGGGGACCGCTAGATGCCCATTAGATGGGACACTGCAGTGACTAACTATGTTTATTATGTTGTTGAGCAAATTCCACCGTATGCTGAATAATGAAATAAAGCAAGAAAAAAGTTTAAAACGACTCAAGACTTTCTTACAATCCTAATACAAAACCACCAAAATAGGGCACCTGTTGGAAAAAAGCAAAACCTTTCGGTATATGACAATTTCATAGATCTGCTTTCGCCGTAGTGGTCTTCGGAAGTCTACTGTTCGGTGTATACAAGGAGAAGCGGCTGTACGTTGTGCCCTACTTGGTCTTCCAGGTTTGTCGCTCATTATTATTTCAAGCTCGAAGACAATCGGAAGGGGTTCATCTGCCTCACATGTATTTAGATCATATCTGTGGGAGTCACCGTGATTGTTCTGCTCTCGTTTATCATAGCAATAGCAGTTAAATCGAACATGGTGATTGACCTAGCAAAGGACCTCGGTGGCGTGAGCATCCACGTTCCCCAAAAAGAGCTCGACGCTGGTGCGTCCAGAGCATTTTCGGGATGTTTCGCTGAGCAAAGAACTGATAGTTCCCATTTCAGCACTGGCGTCGTTCACAGTACTGTTCATTCTTGCGCTATGCTTAGGCGGACTTCTCCAGGCCTATTTCTTTGAGGTAGGACCTTCAGCACCATTGCAACCAGGGCTAAAACGTTTTTTTAGGTGATCTACGCATTTCATGGCTTCCTTCACGACCGCGAATGCTCGTTCAACTTTAATTTCGAGGCCACACCTACAATACCCACCCCTGAGACAGTGTTCGGCGCAACTAACGGTGTTCCTCCTCCATATCAAGAGCCGCCGCAACAACAACAATAGAGAAAAACAATGCGAGAAACGTCTGATTTGAGTCAAGCCATCCCTTTATCAATACATCCTTATCAACTTCTATTAAATATGTTTCACATGCGTTGACCAGTTCTGCTTATATGCTTTACTCACAAACGCAATCACTACAATACTTGTGACAGTTAGCCTTTCACATATACAGCGGACGTCAATGGAGTTGGCCCATCTGCCCATCTGCGGCCTTGAGAAGGACGTCGCGCAACCGCGCCGCACGCGCCGTAAGCTATGTATTCTGCTGCTGTTATGGAATTTCTTACAGCTTTTCTACCCGATTTTAAGGATTTTCGAGCAAATCGGGGAGAAAAGACCGTAGAAATGGCATTCCGTAGGTGACCACACCGATCCCGGCGCGCGCGGCGCGGTCGCGCTGCGTCCTTCTCGAGGCCGCAGATGGGCCACCGCCGTTGCCGTCCACTGTATCGTTAGAGTATTGTTATTATTCTTGTTTTGCCAAACGCATGAGAATATGGCAGATTTGGGCTCTCAACGTGGATCCATCGAAGCTTTTTGTATCCGAGAAGCTAAGAAAAAATAAGCAAACATATGAATAAAAGAACGCTCTAAGAGGGGAATGCCTCCGACCTAGCAGAAAGGTAGCGGCAGGCTGGCTGTTTTAAAACCAGGATCACATTGTACTTTACACTGTTTTTTGTATCTTGATGACGAAATCCAACACTGCATGCATGTTTGACATATCGGCTCGTTTCGAACTTTCCGGATAAGCTGAATCTAACAGTGTAAATGAATATGCACTGCGAGTACTTCGGAATCACAAAGACCTCCTTCACGGTTCCCATTTATTAGGATGTAAAACTATGAATGCGCGTTTTCGCGCCGAAAAAAAAATCATTCCAAAAAAGGACGGCAGAACGCTCCAGTCAAACTTGTGTGTACATGCACTCTCAACTACCCTTTCTCATTCTCCACGTATAAAATGAGGTTCTTTCTTGGAGAATTCGCTACACTGCGAGTCGAAATTAGTGCTTACCCTAACCTCCACTTTTTTCGCGGTTTTCACATTTTTCTTCCCGTGAAAGGCTTCCTAGCCATAATTAAGTAGTGGTCTGATGGTGACTCTTTTCTTTTTGGTATTTTGCGGCACCTTCAGATGGGCCTGATCTTGAAAAAAAATCTAGTTGGCGTTGTTTGACGAGCAGATGGTGAAATGGCTGGCCCACGTGGACCAATTCTCATAAACAAAGATCTCCCGTAACCGTCTGTGTGGAATTCAGCCCATCCCACCTGACCGCTGATTTCATGTTTTACTATAAAAGCAACGCCTTCATTCACTACGTGGGTAACCATGTTTGGAGCTGGATGGCGTTGTTCTCTTTGCCTGCACCGCAGCAATTTTTTCGTTACATGCCCTTCTCTTGTTCGGTACTGAACTTGCTTCGATAAACTTGTTATTCAATGTACGACATGGAAGAATTTGTTTAATGGCCGCTTCCACCACAATTCCGTGACTCTAGTTGGCAGTTTTTCAAATATCAGATTGGTGCGAAATTAATTGCCGTTTTGGGGTATGCACGAAAAAGGTTTTCTCTACTGTCGAATTTGAGCAATTTCAAGACAACTTGTGTGACTTTCTAAAAGGGCTTTTCCTTTTCTTTTAAAGCCGCTCGAATATTCTGGTTAACTCTCTTCTGTACTTTTTTGTGGAGCCGCGAAGAAATGATGAGCCGATGCGATTTTTGGGTGATCATGGTCAATGACTTCAAACTTGATCACTTTTTACCGGAGGTATCCGATAATCTTGTATTTATTTTGGCTCGGAATCACCTTTTTAATGGACAGTGAGCTACTGGTTCATGAAATATTCTGCCAGCGATTTTGAACCCCAACGCAACCGTGATTGTGACAGCAGGTTGTTCCTTGGCGATCAAGTGTTAAAGGCAGCACTCACGGAAATTTTCACTTCTGAAATAAGTCGCTTACAATGTAGCGGGCCGCTGCACAATCGCGACAGTAAGTTGAACACCGCGGATGGCCACCTACCTGCGAAGATACTGCCGTGGACACATCTGCCGCCCTGGACATTCCGTCGCGCCAGCTAACGCCGTTGACAGGGTGTGCGCATGCGGTTCAACGGGGGCTCGTTTATGGAATTCGTACTATTCGCAGGATTCCGTGGCGGGACCCATCACGGAACACTCGTCCGCGCTGTGGACACACATC
Organism: Ancylostoma caninum; assembly: GCA_037903475.1. Classification (NCBI taxonomy): domain Eukaryota; kingdom Metazoa; phylum Nematoda; class Chromadorea; order Rhabditida; family Ancylostomatidae; genus Ancylostoma; species Ancylostoma caninum. The sequence continues at coordinate 462,222 of JBAJFG010000264.1, forward strand.
ATTTCCTGTGTCTTCCGCATGTTTCACGCTACTTCATCGTTGTCAATCAACCTCGATATACCGCGAAATCTTCAACCCAAATATTTCCGTGAGTGCTGCCTTCGAGGAAAGTCGTGGAACCTACATCGAATCTTGCCATTCGGACGTTGAGGGCAGGGATGGATACTCACTACACTATAATTTCGAAACATTTGAATTCAATCGACAGGGTGAGAAAGGCATGGAAGTGAACACCACACGATCTGTAATGACCAGCGTCTCACCCGCTCTGACATCTTCTCTGAAATAATTTTTTTGTCCCGAAACGACGCATTTCTGGACCTTGTAATGATGAAGCTCTGCTTCTGTACGATTACAAAAATGTGAGTGAATATGGATAGAGACATTTTCCCGCTTCTCAGTTTTGAAAGTTTTAGTTCTTGATTTTATTAAAGTTTTTGATACTTGTTTTGATAATTGTTTTTATTTTATAAGCCATTGCTTTTATTAAGTTGGATGAGCGTCATTCATTAGGTAGAAGACAAAATCGTTTAGGACCTAATAAAGTAAGTTTTATTCCAAAAGTCAAAAAACTGAAACAAAAAATATTATCTGTACTAGCGCCCCTTCGGGACGCTAGAAAGTGGGTTGGGGCAGCCACTTTAGGCAGGTGCAAAAGCTTCTCACGTGTCAAATCCCTAGAAAATTAACACACAAGCAAAACTAATCGTTATATAGGCTCAAATATGAAATTCTTGTTATGAATTGAGTACGAGTATGAGAAGTTCTTTCTCCATCGTAAGACGTAATCGTATGTTTTCCACACTTACCAACGCAGACATGTTTCCATCGGCGGACCTGTACCCTGCCGTTCTCCACACTATTGGGCCAGAGCGGACTCGTATCCTGGTGCTCACCACAATATTGGACCAAAGCGGAACCTTCCTCCATCGGTGGACCCGTATTCTGGCGTTATCTTCGCTGTTACTCCACAGCGAACCCGTTTACCGTCGGCTGAACCGTATCCTGGTATTCTCAGTATTGGGCCAAAGCGAGCCCATATCCTGGCGTTCTCCACACCATTTAGTCACGGCGGATCCTTTCTCCATTGGTGGACCAGCATTCTGGTGTTTTCCTCACTACTGGGCCACGGCGGACCCTTCTTCTTCAGTGGATCCCTATCTTGGCGCTCTCCATGCTATTGAACCACAGCGCACCCATCCTATATTGGCGGACCCGTATTCTGGCGTCCTCCTCACTGCTGGGCCGAAGCGGACCCTTCTTACATCGGTGGACCCTCTCTTTGGCGTTTCCCACTGCACTGGGCCACGTCAGACACGTTCTCTTTCAGGTGAACCGCATCCTGCTATTCTCCATTTCAGTTAGTTACAGTGGACCCATCTTATATTGGCGGACAGTATCCTGGCGTTCTCCACACCACTGGCCACGGAGGCCCTTATTCCATATGAGAGCCCGCATTCCGCCGTCTTCTTCACAGTTAGGCTAAGCCGACCCCTTCTCCATGGGCGGGCTAGCACACCGTCATTCTCCAACTATTGGACCAAAGCGAGCCCATATTCTGGCGTTCTCCACACCATTGGGCCACGGCGGGTCCTTCCTCCCTTGGCGTTTTCCTCATGCTGGGCTACACCGGACCCTTACTCTATCGGTGACCCCATATCCTGGCGTGCTCCACGTTAGTGAGCCAGAGCGAACCGATGCTATGATGGCGGACCTGCATGCTGGTGTGCTCCACGCTATTGGGCCACAATGGGCCCTTCAGCCGTCGGTCAAACGTTATTCTGGTGTTTTTCCTCGCAATAAGGCCAAACCGGACCCGTCCTCCATCGGAGGAGCTGTATCCTAGTGTTTTCACCACTTTTGAGCCACGGCACACCTGTTTTCCATCGGAGCACCTGCGTCTTTTGTAAATCTAGAGAGTAATCATAAGGGCTTGGGAGTTATTAAGAAATTTTGACAAACTATGTATTTGTTGATTATAATCAACTATTGGTTGATTGGTGACACAATATCATGCTTGCTATTTTGAAGCGTTTACTCCGTGTGTTAGTGCACAAGCTCTCTTGAAAATAGCGGATATCGCGACTGCACAATCGCATCGAGACCTTAGCAGGGGATGGGTCAGTGCATCCCCAAATGGGCCGACCGCGTATGTACAACCACCACCCTGGTTCCGAGCCTGTAGGCTGTAGGGTTTTCAAAGAACCCGCTCTTCACCTCAGTAGAGGTGACTAAAGCGCCGCAACAATGGAAGAGGGGTTTTCCTGCTCCGCATGCTGTACTGTCCGAGAGTTGTAAACACTCCCTCACCCCTATGCTGCGAGACCACCAGCGAAGATGGCGAAATCACCATCCTGTGCATGAAGGAGAACCAGCATCGACGTAATTAGCGAGTCCCGAAACGAACGTGTCGGAGTTCCTAAAAATCGGCCACTCCGCCTCGCTGTCTGCGCCTCAAGGTTACCGGTGTCTATGTATGTGTGCCACCGCGTTCATGGAACAATATGTCTAGCCGCTCTAGCTCCCTTACGGCGCTTTGTTTAATAGATCGCTGAGGGAGATCTGGATAAATTCAACAAACCTCGATATCTCAGAAAAAGGTGATTTTTTCTGATAGATGAAATACTGGTCGAGGTGTTCGACAGTAGCTAGACCAGGCCACGAGTAGAATTTACTAAATGCCTCGCCTGTTACCATCCTGTTACCAATTCATAGAGGTTCACATCCTACTAAGAAAAACTTCACTGATTGGGGCGTTGGATCCCTCCTTGTAATATTGAGTTGGCCAGACCTTGGCCTAGAGTGTCCTTTTGAGCTTGCGGTGAATCCAGTCCTCATCTAGAAAATTCATGCGAATCAATGTGTACTGAAAATCCAAGGGAAAAACCTCAAGTTTGAGCTGTACCTTATAATGCGCACCTCCAAAACGGCCATTATTTATGGGACAACCTAATAGTAATTAGATGAGTTTGAATAAGAAAACCTGCTTCAATGTATTTTCACGGACTGGACCAGTTGAATTTTGGTTTTTCTATCTCTTCTATAAATCAGTTCAAATCCTTGTGAAAAATTAAGTTCAAAAACGGAGCTACAGTCCAGCCCAATAATTCTCTCATCACATTTGTCCTTGGGACCGCTCTTTCGGACGGATGCTAGGACGAGAATGTGCCAGTCGTGAGAGGGTGCGACGGATACCACCAAAGCACTACACTACGCCTAGAAAGCTCTCATGCCGTCCAGAGATCTCATCGCCGTCAGCGGAGAAGCAGCATGCCTATACGGCTCAATTCTTTGTGTCACCCTACAATATGCCTGCAGAGTGGTTATCCTGCTCCGTATATTCTTATAAACACTATCTCATCCGGAGGCTGTAAGACTGCTAGACGTGGGTTCCGCAGCGAATTGGTCATGAGAGATTTCTTGACTCCATTGGAAGCGTGTGAGGCGGAAGCGTATGAAATCGCAGGTCCTGGGAGGACCTAGCCCAGGGCGCTGTCTGCGCACTCTCGTTTCACCGTTATCCATTAATCGGTCGTCGTCGCAAATCTGCGCATCCACCCTCCATCATTGTCTATGCGCTTTTTCATTTGGTAAAAGGTGAGAGAAACAGACGGACCCTCACCGTCTGCAAAATGAGAATCAATACGCTATCATTCTTTATATAAGAGATATATAAAAGTGAAAGTTTGTATGTATGTGTGTATATATGTAATGAATAGAAATCGCGAAGGGTGAACCGATCCGGACCAAATCTTGCATGCACATCCTACGCGGCGGAGGTTATAGGCTACTTTGCACCTGGGATTATCGATTGATTTATCGATTATATCGATTTTATTGATTTTTCTTTTTTTTGTCCACGGGCTGGATGTCTTCTGGAGTTTCTTAATACGCTGAATACGAATATGGCAACCATTTTGCACGAAATATTGATTTATCGATTTTATTGATTTTTGGCTCTTCTGCCTAATGGAGCGGTGAACACGTGTCTCCTGGGGTACCTCGAAACGCTGGATACGAATATGACAAACACTTTGTCCGAATGCATCGATTCAATATCACCGAAATAGCTTTGCTAACTTTTTGACCACAAGTCTATGGGGAAGGGTCACTTGGGTTTTTCAGTACTGTTCTGTCTCTGAGCTTCATGAAATATTGCTGATATAGTTGTTCAGTTGAAAGCTCCTCAATGCCTTTATTAGTAAGCTTTCGGCATTTAATGCCTTCTTCAGACCTAAATATTAACAATCCATTGCTATCTCATCACAAGCTTACAAATAGGAACAGTTGAACAATACCTAGAGGCACGAAGTTAATATGTCTTTCTGACTTCGTGTGCTCTCAGGCAATTGCTGACCTATACAACGATAACTTAGGTTGGTGTTCGACATAATTCAACATGTTGTAAAAAGAACCTTGCTCCTAAGATGTTGGTCACAGAATGGAACTACGTCACGGCAAGAGATCGGAGAGGCATTTATACTCATAGTTATGAGATCAATCTCAACACATCACGCAACTCCTCTCTGTTGTTTATCTCTGGACTGTGCCTCCTTATTTCCAGTGCCTCCATAATTTTCCTCTCCAGAGTATTCACAAGATGACGGTGGAGGACTTTGACTTTCAACTTCGGAGCACGCTCGTACGTATGTTTCAGAGTGCGATGTCTTGAAAAGCTTTCTGACGCGTAGGAGGCAGGGTTCGTTAATGCCCTGCGGTGCTCGTCCAGTCGCATTCGTGAGGGTCTCATTGTTTCTCCCACATATTTCTCTCCACAGCCTTCGCATGTAATGAGGTACACCGTGCCCCGCAGCTGACAGATTTGCTCCTCGGTACAGTACTGACAGTCAGGCTGGAGGCATTTGTTTTCATATATGCGTGTGAAGGTTAAGATTTCTTTCAATGTCGGTGGTGGACGAAACACTAGTCTTATTGGCAACCCAGAGTGTCTCACTACCTGATTTACTGCACGTGCTGGTCGCTCCCCCACGTAAGGAAGAATCAATGGAATTCCATCCGTTCTTGTATAGGGGAACCATGTTGTGGCAGGATTCACACTATATCCGTTTTCGTCAAGTATGCGGGCAATCGTACTTTCTATTTCCTGGTTCGAACCCATGCATAACTTGTTCTTCGTTTTCACCAGATTCCTTACCACGTTAACCTCGATGAAGTGTGGGTGAGCACTTCTCGCATGTACTAGGATGTTTGCCGATGCCGCCTTTTTATGCCATAGATGCTCCTTCTGACCCTGGACGATTCTGATTTTTGTACTTAGAAAGGGAAGATACCCATCGGCATCAGGCCTCTCAATCGTAAAAGACACTTGGGTTTCTCTAACATGCTGATCACCAAAATTATAGAGATTTTAATCGTTTAATGAATTTATCGGTGATAGTAATTCGCCTCAGCAGTGTGAAGTAGCCAAGGTAGTAAAACACCCGAGCGAAGCCGGGTACGGCAGCTAGTACTAAACAAACAAGATTTTCCCTCTAGTGAGGTTGCGTCAGCAGTTTGGTGTGCTGTATGGGTTTGATTAACCTCAATTTGAAACACTTGTGGACACGTTGGTCCTTATCAAAACAACTTTAATTCGTGCGCCTCAATATCATAAGATCCCAGACTTCGCCACTTCAGTTGCCACTTTACATTGCCATGGATTGCTGTCAAACGGAGCTCATCGCCCGTACTCTCGAAGATGTCCCCAAAGCAATGTGAGTGATTGCAACAGTGGAAAAGATGCCTATGGATCACCGCGCCATATCAGTTATCATCTCTCTCACTTCTGCAGTCTCCTCATTCATTTTATCCATGTGGCGATCGCCAGCGGTAGTGGCGATCGCCACGACAGCCGGCTGTAGAGACGATCGCCACGATTGCTGGCGAAGGCTGGGGATACTCTAACTGACTGCATTTCCGAACTGATAAGATTGGAAGTAAGGTGGATCAAATTAGTCAGAAAGAGCACTGATTCTTCTACAATTTCGACATTTTGGAAAATGAAAGAGAGAAGATCATCGGCAAATGAATCGAAACATAAAAGAAATTAAGCAGAGTACAAAAATCTACAAGATTTCTCGACTACATCTCATGTCTGTACGTGCTCCTCGCGTTTAGACGCGTTTAGCACTGAATGGCTTACGGTAGTACCTTAGAGCGAGCGGGAAAGGAGAAACACTCAGAAGATAGGTGATAGGTGATAAGATGTGGGGCGCATGATAGCACATACCTACTAATATGGGTGTGTGGTAGGAGGCTGGAAACTTATGCGTTCCACTAGGAAAATTATGCTCCGGACAGGCTCAGCTAGTATGCCAGCCTGTCTAAAACAGGCTGGCCCCTTTACCGAGCATACAATTTCTTGCTTCACATAAGTGTTGTGATCTGGTAGCATACATTCATTGTGAGTACCATCACGCTTCTTCACCCCAAATTTGGTATCGATCGGTTAAATCTCGACTCAACGGGAGAGCCCTATAACCTCAGTGCTCCAGTGCTCATTCATTCAGACTCAGAATGTGAGCATACACTTCCTTTGTTTGCATGAGTTTGGATTGTTTTTTTTTTGAAAAAAAAAACTTCTAATGCACCCTGGTTCTTATCTCGCAGAAGATTTCAAGTCAATCTGTGCAGTCTCCGCAGCGCAGGAGTCCTTCGAGTTCTCCGGAGAACGAGAACCTGTAAATAACCTGCTCCAGTCGAACTTTTCGACCTGGATCGCCGCCATTGCGCTGCTCAAGCTACGAGCAGTTCTTTTGCAAGCCTTTTTTCGTCTTTCATTGCCTTTATCAACGTATTCCTTTCCTTCGGAACAACGAAAACCCCAAAATTTATTCCGGGACTCCCATCCGGACCCCGTACGAAGCTCCCTTTGCTTTTCAACCTTTTTACGAAGCCGAGCCTGCCCATCGACAAACCGTGCTGGGGCCTGTGCTGATCTAGAGCATGCCGAGATCGCCTTCCAAAACTTTTTAGATTTTTGCGATTTCAATTTCTTTGCAAAGGTTTAGCATTTTGAATAGATTGTTAGAGAAGATTTAGCAAATTGAATGGGCATTAAACTGATGAAGAATGTTGTTCTAAAGCCAGGCTATAATACTTTTACCTGAAGTGTTCGTTCCGGCAATTAATTTCGCACCAACCTGATATTTTCAAAAATCAAAAATTGAGTTCTGCCAACTGGTTCACGTTCAGTACATTAGCTCACAGAAGGCGCCTGATCCGACTTTGACCGCAATTGCAACCTCATCTCTATGTTGACCATCTGATTGAGTTTTTATATATTTTTTTACGTGTTTTTAATGTGATTCCTTCTATTTTCATGTTTCCCTATGCCATGTGCTAAAACATCCTTCCACACACATCCTGCAACGTCCTTAGGCCCCAGCACGGCTTGCCGGTGGGCAAGTGGGCTTTGTAAAGCAAGAGGGGCTTCGTACGGGGTTCGGGGCCGAGCCCGGAACAAACTTTGGGGTGATCGTTGTCCACAGAACAGGAATGCGTTGATAAAGGCGATGAAAGACGAAAAAGGTTTGCAAAAAAAATTCTCATAGCTTGAGCAGAGCAATTGCGGCGATCCAGGTTGAAAAGTTCGATTAGAGCAGATCACGTACAGGTTCCCATGATTCGGAGGACTCAAACGACTCCTGCGCTACGGAATCTGCACGGATTGAGTTGGCATCTTCAGTGACATAAGAACTAAAGGAACACTAGAAGTTTTTGAAAAAAGACAATCTAAACTTATGTAAACTAAAAGGTGTATGCTCACATTCTGAGTCTGAGTGATTGCGGGGCCCTCCCTTTAAGTCGAGACTTAACCGATAGACACCAGATTTGGAGTGAAGAAGCATCATGGCCCTCACAATAAACGTAAGATGTCAGATCACAAAACTTATGTGAATCAAGAGATTTATGCTTGGTAAAGGGGCCAGCCTATTTTCGACAGGCTGGGATAGAAGCTGAGCCTGTACGGAGCAGGGATGAGCGGAAGTCAGATCCAAATATTTGGAACTCACGAAGTCGGAAGTCAGAAGCCTCCCCAAAAAAGACCGCAATATCGGAAGTGCTGGAATTCGGAAGTCGGAAGTACAGAGAGTCCAATGAGTGTATATGCACATGCATATATGTTGTAGAATAGGCTCTCAGGGTGGTGTAAACTATGCATTGTTAGAATGATTGGCGTTCATTCCAATAATTTTATCTAATTACTCTCATAAGTATATGTACTGATGTATAGAATCAAGCCCACAACAAAAACGTTGCTACTAGGACAAAATAAATTTATCTCCAGGAATTTCAAAAAAAAACCCACAACGAAAGTTTTGGTTAAAGACTATTGCTACCCTGTACGACATCCCATTTAAGACAGCACAACTTGTGTGGAAACTGAACGCTTAGGAAGCGTTACTTTTGGTTCGCGACTGCTGTATTGTGCACACAATGCCAGTCAGATCTTGAAAAACTGCACAAAATTAGCAACAACCTTGTGATAATACGCACTCCAAGACTTCCGAAAACTCCCGGCTTTTTTCGCCATTTTTCGGGAGTCGGAACTCGGAAGTCGGAAGACCAAAAAACACCAGAATATCTGAAGTTTCGGAAGTCGGAAGTCGGAATTCCGCTCATCCCTGGTCCGGAGCATAATTTTCCTATTTAAACGCATAAGTTTCCAACCTCCTACCATTCACCCAAACTAGTAGGTATGTGCTATCATACGCCGCACGTTTTATCACTTATCACCTCCTACCTTCTATTTCTCCTTTTACGCTCGCTCCAAGGTACTATCGCAGGCCGTTTAGAGAACGCCGATAAAATCAACTCGCTGCGCGGGAACCCGAGTTATTAAAACTTCTTTTTCAAGCAAACAAGCTTCTTTCCTGGTGGGCTTCTCTATTTCAAGCTGACAAGTTTCTTTTCTGGTGTTTCTTTTAGAGGAGTCTGTTGTTTCTTTTAGAGGAGTCTGTCCAAAACGACGAGTCCACCCACTCACGCGGGAATCCAGAGGCTGCCACGCTGGCCAGCACTCCACGTCATCATCTCTAATCTGCGTATTACGTTTCATCGTTATCTTCACAATGATTTGGCTGTGACGTGGCAGCTAACAGCATACGTCTCAGCCGCGCCGCCTTTCGATCCCCGCGTGCGTGGGCGGACTCGTCGTTTCGGACAGACTGTACCTCATATTTGTATGGTACAGTCTGTCCGAAAGTCTTTTCTCTAATACTTCAACTTTCACGATAGCTGAAACCAGCTGTTCAACATTCGAAAAGGCTGCATTCGGCTTTTAGGCCACTCTAGCTATTTTCAAAGGAGGCTTCGTAAAATCTGGACTTTTCAAAGGGGGCTCCGTTTCCGTTTGTTTCCGTTTTGTAACCATTTCTGTCGTAACTGCAGACAAATTCTGACCAGGCGCCCATGGTGAGTTAATAGACCATACCTATAGATGCTCAAAGAATTGCTCTTTGAGGTGTAAAGGATAAAGGATAAAGTGGTCGGCGTTAACCAATCCTGTCACGTAGGATACGCAACGCATTCGACTTCATCTGAGTATCGCAGAGGCGTTGAATGCGTATCTGCCTTATACAGTGACTTGCGGGGGGAATTCGATGTACCTATCAGTGCTTCATCCTCCCAGACTCCTCTGGTACCAATTTAACGACCCTAGAGGAATGGATGGCTTGGTTGGCCAGGGGCGCGATCGAACCATCGACTGTGTGCATGCGCAGCGAGCCTCCCACCACTGCGCCCCACGCGCCCACTGCATTTTCCGCGACAGCAGCACTTCTGGCTCTGCAAGGTAATTGAAATAATTGAGGATATATCTCTAATAACACTCTGATACAGATAAAAAAGTGTGCGCACATTCATAATTTTACGCCCTGATAATATGGTGGGTATCAGCTTGTACCCGACGCTGGGTGACTAGGGCTACAGCCCGTGAACGGTGGTTCAGTGGTTCTCTGGTAAGATTTATTTGCTCTTACAGGAAGAGCAGGGGACGAGCACTGTTTTGTGCTGTCCAGAAAGCGCCCTTATCAAGCTCGTCCCCTGCTTTTATGCACAGTTACGGTTGCGCAATACATGCGAATGATAGAAGAGGTCGCTTGGATCGCGACACTCCCCCCGGCAAGGAAATTCAACAACTTGAAGCCTACTAAAGATAATTTCACAAGCGATGATGAAACACTCAATAACAGCGTCTAATGAGGAAATGTATCACATAGCAACTGGGTGAAATCAAATGGTGATAGCTACATCATTAGCCTTAAGAACATCAGAGTGAAAGTAAAGCACAACGGGAACTACTCAATCCAAATGACATCAGTGGAGGAAATTAAGGAGTGAAAAGGGGTATTGAGAAAAAATGGAATAATCAAATCAGAACTGCACAGAAGGTGGAATTCAATGAAATTTAAGAAACAAAAAATAGGAAAATCAAAGAAGTGGAGTTCCTCACGTTTCCGTTCGTAGAGTGCGACCATATGGCATCGAACAGCGATCCATTCACATCCTTCGCTTCTTCGGAAGAGGGGACAGCGGGTGGGGCAAGGTGGGGCACAACAAGGTGTTGTGTGGTAGACGACACATCGATATGAAAAAATGTATGTACAATGTTACCGGGTTAGTAAATTCGTGCACTTGATCTTTTCATCTTTGACCCGTGCGAGCCGCAATCGTTCTTATGGCGGCAGCCGATCCTTCAAGGGTAGATATGACAAGACTCCAGGCGATTTTGGACGCACACTGGAGTATGACCCAACAGAACTTGATTACGATCAGGATTATTGTCGGCCCACAGAGATATGTGACGGCTAGTGCTCCTGTTATTATTCCTATTGCCGCTGTGGCTACTTTCCACTCTTTTTTTATTAATTTTAACAGAGGTTCAATGTCTGGAAGGTGGAAGTCCGCAATTGCGTACCACGCGGGATTCTTCTCCTCTGTTTTTTCGAATGTGAAATTAGGGATGTGTTTGGGATGGTAGTGCAAAGTGCCTCTTAATTTAATGTTGATCTCTTTGTGGGCGCATTTTGCATAGCATTCCTGAGACACCACGGCTTTGGCCATATGTAGTGTGCTTGTAGTCGTCTTGTTGGATTGGTCGCAGTCTATGGTGAAAGCATTATCGGTGCAATGAATAGTTACCGATGAAGTTGATTTAGTTGTGCAGTGGCTTACTACTTGCGCCCCTTTTAAGCAATTATAGCAGCCTTGCAGTGGTTCCATTGTGATTGCGCATGGTAGATCCACTACATATTGATCGAATTCGACCATGAAATTGGATTGTACCGCTAGCGTGATTTCGCCTTCGTTGGTTAACGCTTGTAGTTCTCCTTCTTCCATGATGAGTTGCATGGTCTGAGTATTGATTGGTAGCACATTTGAAGTGTCTTCCCGAATGTTGCGGATTGTTTTTCCGGAACAATGACAGCTTTTTGGCGTTTTAAAGCTTGAACATGCACAAACCATGCGATTCGTGCAGGAGTTGAACTCATGCGTTGCTAATGCTTTTGATTCGCATTCGACTGGTAGTTCGTAACCATTTGGTATCATTAAGGCTTCATGTGCCGCCAAGGCGAAGCGTTTGTCCATGATTGGAGAATGGGGTTTCTGTAGTGAAATTATGGTAAGTGAAGTCCCGTTAAGCTGATGGGATAGATACGGGTCCAGGGATACAGTTTTATTCCACAGTGCATTTTCCAATGTCGATTCTATTTCGAAATCAACAACTGGCCTCCATTCCACGCAGCTGGCTACTTCATAGGGTTCCTGGTTTCTCGGAATATTGGCCACTCTTATGAAGGAGCAAGCTGGTGTGACTAAGAAGCAGCCACATAACAAACCACCGCAAGTATTTTCGCAGGCGGAATATCCGGGGTATTTTGCGGCCCGTGCTAGTTCATCAATTGTCTCGTTATGTCTGAGAGTACGCATATGTCGCCAGTGCAGGATCCCATTTCGGCACATCGTGTGACATGGAATATTTTGTGGAAAGTGTCTCTAGTATAGAAATGTGAGACTTTTGAGCAAATAAGCTTCATTTCTTTCCTTTTGATTTTCATCGTCCCAATGGATTTATTTTTATGTACGACGTTAATGCAGAGATTATTCTGTATGCGGTTAAAGAGTATCTCTTCATTATACTCGTACGAGCAGTTCCCTTGTTCACGACAAATAATCTCAACCGTATGTCTCATGAACCCCTCTTGACACGGCGACGCATTATTGATTAATGCTAGTAGTGTGGTAGCGATGAGAATGCTACTGGAGAGGTTCAGTGGTCTTGGATTGAAACTTTCGAGAACAAGGTCTCGTTCAATAGAGATTTTACTGCATTTTATCCGTGCTATGATGAACCGGACAATCCAAATATTCACCAAGATTGTTGCTATTGTTGCATAAATTGCACACCCGATTGTCATCAGTGCTCCCATTGGCCAACAGTGAGGATTCCCCAGCAGTGATTTGGTCATGAGCCCTGATGAGTGGTCGCAGTAGGATGGTGACCTGCATGTTACGGTCTGTGACCCATTACTTTCGAGCATAGTCAAGGTGACATTTAAATACTCTTCGTTGCTTGTTGGTGGTATTTTGAGTACTAATGCTTGAGTTGTGTTAAAGAACTCTTTGCACATTTTCTCAACGCAAACTTGGAAAGCTTCCGGGATTGGTTGCATTTTGATCGCACCCCTATTGCATGTGGAATTTCGCTCAAGTTGTGATTTTTCACAGTTCCCAAGGTACATCATAGCTGCGAGCGTGATCATCGTCATCAGCTTAGAGCAGGATGGTGTTGTCGGTCCTTCCAGGCTCCTCTCGAAGTTTTGAATAACTTCGTATGCACGAGTTTTGGATGCTCTTTCGGGATTTTTCCGATTTCTCGACGTGTTTGTTTCTGCTGGTTGTGTCGCATTTATCGCCTCGTTTTGTTCCGCATTTTCTGAGGTGGGCAATGGTATTTCTTCGCTTTGTTCGCGCGGTTCCTCGTTCTCAGTTTCCGGGCCACTTGAAATTTCCAGTGGAAAGATTTTATTCAGTGGTCTTTGTAAAATCTTTTGGTTTGGCATAAGGATTTTAGCGGACCTTATTAAACCATCGGTGCTAGGTACAAGCGATAGTATTTTTCCATACACCCAATTTCCACGTGGGATTAGTTCTTGCTCTATAACCACGATTTCTCCAATTCGCGGGGTTGATGTGGTGTGACGCGGTTGATTCAAATGTCTTCTTTGGCTATCACGTAGAACCGTTAGGTATTCTGAATTCCAGCGGTCCCAGAATTTTGTGGAAGTAATCTCTGAGAACTGCATGGCCTCTTTTGCCTGAGCCGCCGTTTGAATCAATTCCGGGTCGTACTCAGGATCGCTTGCGTTTGTTATCGGACTAGGCAGCGCATATCTGACATTGCCTTGTAGAAAGTCAATTAGTCTCAGAGGGATTTCACTGATCTCACTCGAACTCATTTTTGTGAGTGGGCGCGTGTTTATGATAGCTTCAATTCGTGCTATTACGGTGTTCAGTTCTGTGAAAGTCAGTTTCTTGCGGCCCACTGCTTTTGTGAAACTGCGTTTCACGGAACCGACTAGGCGTTCCCATACGCCACCCATCCAAGGGGCACCCGGCGGGTTGAATATCCATCTGATTCTTTCCGTAGCACTGTACGTCATCACGGAATTTTCGTGCAATTCGTCTTTTTCGAATAGTTTATCGATTATTTTTTGACCCAGCTCGAAATTTGTGCCGCAGTCTGTCCTTACAAGTTGTGGGACACCCCTTCGGGAAATAAATCGGATGAAACAGTTAAGAAAAGCCCCTGCCGATAGGTTCTCGACGGCTTCCAAATGTACTGCTCTGGTTGTTAGGCATGTGTATAAGCATACGTACATTTTTTCTTGATTATTTGACTCGAATGGTCCAAGGAAATCACAACCAATCTTTTGGAATGGTTTAGCGATAACAACCCTGTCATTGGGGAGTGGCGGCATTTCTGGAGCGCCATATGGAAGTCCGTGGCATCTTTTGCAAATGGCACACCCTTTCACGTACTTCTTTATGGCTTGCATTGGTTGTGGAATCCAGAAACGCTGTCGCGCTAGTGCTAGTATTTGGTCATTGCCACAATGAGCGTTGTTGTAATGGATGTGGGTCAGTATCAAACGAGCAATATCCGAAGGGTTCGGAATATAAATAGGCGATTTCGTATCGTGCGGTAGGACGGCATTTTGAATCCTCGATTCATGACGTATTATGCCATATTCGTCCTGGATGATTTTCATGTTATTAAATCGCTTTTGTAGCTCTTGTGATGAGATATTTCTGTGAATTGACGCGATTAGTAGCTTTTCTGCATAATTTATGTCATGTGCAGTTATTTCGTGTTGAGTGTCGAACTCTTTAACTGTGGCTATTTTTTCTTCGGAATAGAATCGAAATTTTTGTGTCCATCTATTTAATAGTTTACCGATAGTTGCCATTGTTCGTAGCACTTTGGTGTACTTTGAGAATTGAGATAGGTTTATAATTTCCTTCTCGTTGTCGCTGTCTGCAGGTGGTGAGACTGTGACGTAGGCTTGAGTTTCTTCGCTGTAGTCATCGTCTTTTCCAGCACTTGCTGCTGTAATCACCTTTAATGGCCATTTTTCGGGGTTAACCGTTAGCCATCGTGGTCCACGAATCCAATCGTGCTCTTTGATTGTTTCTCCAGTTAATCCGCGTGTTCCAGCGTCCGCCGGATTTTTGTCCGTGGGGACATGGTAGAATTGCACCTGCACACCTTTACTTTCGAGGTGAATTTTTAGCCTGGCAATGCGATCTCTTTGGCTGGACACGAAAGGTGGTAGTTTTCGTGTAGACGGAACCCATGCCAGTGCGATTTCGCTGTCACTGGCTATTTTGACATTTTTAATGCTGTCGCATAATGTGCTCGTTATGGTTTTGGCTAATCTCATAGCGATGAGAATTCCAAGTAGCTCCAATCTAGGGATCGTTTGAGTAATCTTTTTTGGTGTCAATCGGGTCTTACCACTTATTAATTGGGTGACCTCTTGATACCTTTCGCTTTGCAAGTATGCGCTAGTAGCGATTGCAATTTTGCTAGCATCCGAGAATACCCAGAGGGTATGCCGGCGGTCATTGTAGTCGTGACCTGTTAGAGCTTTCCGAGGTATCGTGATCGACGTGTCATTGATTTGTTGGCACGTTTCGTTCCATTTCTGTGCTAAGTGGAAGGAAATTGTATCTTTCCAATCCGTTTTTGTACTGTAAATGTCTCGCATGAGAGATTTCAATTTTACGAGTAGTGGGCCTGCTATGCCAATTGGATCGTATACTGAGTTCAGCTGGCTGACAATATCGCGCTTTGTCAGTTTTTCTTTCGTGGGTATTTGTATGTCCAAAGCGTACTCGTCTTTTTCCACGTCATATTTGACCCCTAGGAATTTTATCACTTTTCCTTGTAGACGGTCGTTTTCTGGGATAGCTGCATTGACTGTGCGTGAGTTTGATATGTACTCGCGCAAGTTCATGCCTATTTCGGCGAAGATCGCTTTTGATTCTCGATACTTTGCGATTGCCTCTTCGTCGTTGCTAGCTTTTAGGAGGATGTTGTCCACATATAAATGAGATGCGATTTCCCTCGCTAGTGGCGTGTCTTTTTGGTTTAAGTACGCTAGTATCACCATGTTGAGTATGCTTGGTGACGCCGTTAAACCGAAGGGGAGTCTTGTGAAACGATACTCAATGATGTTATCACGTGTAGGCGGTTTATCTGCGTTTTTCACCCATAAGAATCTGCATAAATCCTTGTGTGTGTGATGCAGTCTTACTTGAGTGAAAGCTGCCTCTATATCACAGAGCAGTATAAGTTCGCTCAGACGGCTGGATATTAGCAAATCATGGATTTTGTTGACGAAAGTTTCACCTGTGTAGATGACGTCATTCAGCGAGAAGCATGCTTTCTTTTTGGAGGACGCATCGAACACTATTCGTAATGGGACAGCTTTGCTAGGGCGCCAAACTCCCGAATGTGGCATGTAGTAGGTGCCAACATTGTTGGAAATGTCGTTTTTGGCTTCTTCGATCACGTTCTCTTGTAGGTACTTTTCTAGGACTCTGTTGTACCAGGTTCTTTGTTGTTCATTCATTTGTAGTTGCTGCCATAATGACATAAGCCTTCTGTAGGCCACTGAGTAGTTGTCTGACAGATCAACAACGCTGTCCTTTAGTGGTAGTGGCGCTGTTGCAAAGCCATTTTTGAACGATAACTTCTTCGAATAGGATTGGAAGTATGAAAAGGTGCTCTCATCCTTTTGCAGTTCTTCTTGTGAGATGCCCAATCCCTCCAACTCGAACATTTTCTCGAGAATTTGTGACTCATTGGAGTCGTTAATAACTGTGAGCTGGTGTATTGTGGTTTCGGTGCTCTGGGTTTCGTCAATTTCTTCAATAAGTGCTAACCCATGCATTGCAGTACCTTCATTTGTGGTGAATGCTGAGAGCGCACCTTTTCCGTGTATGCTCGGTCCAAACACTGTATTGGTAATTTGTAATCCCGAGGGCGTTTGCACGGTTGTTGTATTGGGAGGTACCAACTCATAGTAGTAATCGAGACCTATGAGGATGTGCGGATTTTGGAACTCCCCGCGCACTCTCGGATTGCAAACGAACATTTCCTTAAATTGTAGGAACTGTTTGTCTTCTTCGGACAATCGTACAGATGAAAATCCGTTGGTTATGATGGGCTTTGTACGTACAGTAAGATCAATCTGTTTGCCGAATGCGGTACTTACTCTTAAGGTCACCAGATTGCTTTTGAAGCGCTCGGTGTGTCCTCCGATTCCGGACATGGTGCAGTGTTCTGTCTGCTGGCTTACTAGACCGAAGTCATCTGCGGTGCTCTCCCTTATGAGGCTTTTTTGCGCACCAGTATCAAAGAAAAATAGGACCTTTTCAAACTGGTTTGTTTTGTGGTTCCAGAGGTTCCCTTCCGCTGTCATAAGGACTATTTGCTCTAGATTTCTTGTTATCTGAGAGCTGTTGTTTGTTCCCGTTTCCAGGCAAGTGTTGTTTACAGTATGCCTGCGGTTCATCCTATCTCTTGCATCATTGGAATGATTGTTGCGCCATGGAGGTCTGTTTGTTCTCATATCTTGTTCTTCTTCGGACCGTCCTTGCGGCCTCTGATACCCCGAATGGCGGTTGGATGGCGTAACACGTTGATTTGGATTTCTTTCCGTAGTGTTGTTTGTAGGAAAACACAAAGTAATGTCGTGCATTCGTCCACATCGAGTGCAATTTGGTTTTGCACAGTGGTTACTGTTGTGGTCGTTGGAGAAGCATTTCCAGCATAGTTTTTCTTCTCTGACCATGTTTCGCCTTGCTTGGACATCGGTTACTGTCTTGCAGTTGGCAGACTCGTGGTTAGCAGCTTTACAGAAAACACAGCTTTTTGTGTTGACGTTTGAAATGTCTCTTTGTGTGTTGTCCGATCTCTTTTTTGGGTGATCGAATTTCGAGAAATTTCGTAGACGCGATTCTACATATTTTTTCGCCTCAATCTGCTTCTCTAAGGCGTCCATGATATCATCTATTCTGATCTCATCCATTTCTTGAGTAGTGATGAGCACGTTTTTTACTATGCTGTAGGGAAATTTTTCCAGGATTTTCTCAGTCCACAGTGCGTCCTGCATTTTACGTATGTCCGGTCCTGCAGAGACCATTTGGTTTATCAGCACCCTTATTTTGTCGAATATGTAGGTGCAACTTTCGGCGTTGTTTGCTGCCGGTCGCAGATCGACTAGTTTTTGAACTACTTTGGCTCTGTTGATGGGTTTGTTCCCATATTTCTTTTTCAGAGCATTTATCATCCACGGGTAGTTTTTTGGCACTAGTTGTATGCCTTTGACCGCGAGTTCTGCCTTTCCTTTGAGGCTGTCCTTCAATAGCAGCAACTTTTCAATTGTGCTCAACACCTTATTTTCATGTACTAGGCTTTCGAAAACCGCCCAGAACTCGGAAAACTCCTCTTCATCACCGAAAAATCTGGGGAGCTTTAGTTGCTGTGGTTTAAGGGTTCTGCAAATGATATCTTCCCTGTCCACAAGTCCCGTTTCCGATACGTCTTCAGACAACCATGCGGCGTCATTCGCAGAAAATTCTCTTTCCGTATCATCATTGCATAAGTTGTCGCTATTTCCTCTTGAGAGTGCGTTTTCACTCGTTGTGGAGGTGTTGGTTTCGCTTTTTTCTTGATTGACTCCTAATTTCTGAGCAATCTTGTTTGCTTTTGAACGCGCTTCATTCACGCGCGTTTCTAGCACGTAGATCATGTCGTTTGATGACGCAATTTTTTCATTGAAATGCGTTTCATTGTCGATTTCTTCGACTTCATTTACGAGCTCCCTCCTGTTGCCTTTGAGTTTCAACTCGTCGAATTCTTTTTCCAGTTTGTTTACTAGTGACTGGAGCGCGTCTCGGCTTTGTTGGATCAGTTTTATTCCGCCGGTTATCAAGTTGACAGCGTTGGTGAGTTTGTCATGTTGTTTGCTGTCATCTCCGTTTGGAGAGATTTCCTCCGTGTACGGTTTGAATTTTTCTAGCAGTGTGCTTAAAGTTTTGGCACTGTATGCTATTGGTTTTTTGTGGAAAATGAATGCCATCTTTTTTTTTCTTGTGGCTTTTCTTTGAAGTGGTAGTTTTTACCCTGATTTCACTGTTTTTGTGAACGTTGGATTTAGTGGGTGACCGTATGTACTTTGGTCAAGTTTTTACCTTAATTTCACTGTTTTTGTGAAAGTTGGATTTACTGGGTGACCGTTCTTTGGTCAACCTTTCACCTTGATTTCACTGTTTTTGTGAAAGTCGGATTTACTGGGTGACCGTTCTTTGGTCGGCCCTTTGCGTGTTTGATATTGCGTCCTTGTTTGGACGTCTTAATTGCAGTAGGCCGTTAGGCGCTGCTTTGGTGTGTTCCAAGTCGTGGAGGGGATCACCGACCAGACAGGAAACTTTCCAGGCCTCAAACGGGGTTAGCCGTAGAAGCGGGAAATTCGGCAAATTTTAAGCCGATGCACCAAAATGTACCCGACGCTGGGTGACTAGGGCTACAGCCCGTGAACGGTGGTTCAGTGGTTCTCTGGTAAGATTTATTTGCTCTTACAGGAAGAGCAGGGGACGAGCACTGTTTTGTGCTGTCCAGAAAGCGCCCTTATCAAGCTCGTCCCCTGCTTTTATGCACAGTTACGGTTGCGCAATACATGCGAATGATAGAAGAGGTCGCTTGGATCGCGACACAGCTCGTGGAGAGGCCGGGCTCCACTTTGCTGAAAAACCAATGTGCGATAAAACGTAGCAGAAAGCCGCCTAGAATCGGTGGTGATTCCACACGGATGGGCTGGGATTATCGATTTGTTTCCACACTACATGTCCCAGTGTATCTATAGTGGAGTCGTTATGACAGTGCATTTTCCGCGATAGCGGCCCTTCTGGCATTGGAGCACGCGGCGCGGTCGGTCAAGCAGCTGACCCCCGATCGATCCGGCTCCATTGACGAGTTTTACAGTCTGTTCTCTTTTTCAGTTGTTCTAAAAGTTGAAAAAGAACAATATAAGAGGAAACAAGCGGTAAAACTCTCCAAAGATGCCAGATCGATCATGGGTCAACTGTTTCACCGACGGCGCTGCGTGCTCCAACGCCAAGAGGGCCGCTGTCGCGGACAATGCACTGTCAAAACGACTTCACCATACAACGCTCACAAAATTTCAAATTTTCAAACTTTACACTAATAGACAGGAAACGAGAAGTTCCAGGTATTTCTGCCGGTTGTTCTCTTTCGATTGCATGGGCCTTGGGTATAGATAACGATACTATGAACTGTTCTGTGCAGCCTTGCCAGTAGAGACTATTTCTACATGTTTAATTCGGCTCCTTGGCAAATGCTAAGGCTGGCAGCGTTCATCGCTGGACCCATATGCTCACAAACGCTGCGGTCTTTTGAACACTGTGTTGAGGAAGAGTTTGGAATAGGTGGTTGGTCATTTGAACAACTTTCCGTCCCCTATCAGTGCTCTATTATTCTGTCAGTGTTCTGCTTTTGTTCTTATCGCATTATGGGTACTCCGACTTGGTGGCATCCGTTTGCATTAGCTAATCTGTTCGAGGATTTTCAGCACAGATTTTAGATCTTAGTAAGCTCAAGTTCAGTCTGATACTTAGTCGAAATGCCCACAATGCGATAAAAACAAGAGCGAACACTGACAGAATAATAGAGCACTGATAGGGGACGGAAAGTTGTTAAAATGACCAACCACCTATTCCAAACTCTTCCTCAACACAGTGTTCGAAAGACCGCAGCGTTCATGAGTATACGGGTCCAGCGGTGAACGCTGTCAGCCTTGGCATTTGCCAAGGAGCCGAATTAAATATGTAGAAATAGTCTCTTCTAGCATTGCCGTACAGTCCTCCTCAAACGGATGGGGATCGGCAATTTTCTACTGCACAGATGATTTGTAAGCAGAGGAGCAAGTGCGTACTGTGGGCGGATATGGAACCAGCTAGCGCCCTTGCTGAGTCTCTTTCCGAACACGACTGGCATATCATGGAAGACCCCACCGAGGACTACGAGATGCTTCTAGAAAAACTGGAAAAAAGAAAAGAGATGGAATCGATCACGGAAAGATTCTATACGAACCTCTTCCGCTCTTCAACAGTAGTGTCTAGCCCAAATATCCCCACTGGTGACAGACCACCTCAGATTCTTCCTTCGGAAGTTCGTGTTGCGATAAGGAGCATGAAACCCGGCACCGCCCCTGGACCGGACCGTATATCGGCTAATCTATTGCGAACAGGAGGCGATCATCTTCACGTCATCCTCGCAGCACATTTCTCATCTTATCTTCAGAAGGAAAGAATTCCAAACCAGTGGAGAACCTCACCCACCGTTCTCCTTCACAAGAAGGGAGACAGAGAGGATTTTTGAAACTATCGTCCGATATGTTTGCTGAACGTGCTTTATAAGCTTTTTACGAAGATTATTCTCACACACATATCGAGGACCTTGGATGAAGCTTAGCCCCAAGAACAGACTGGTTTCCGCAAGGGATTCTGCTACATGGACAACATCCAAACTGTTTCGAGGGTCATAGAGGTTTGTAGAGAGTACCGCCTTCCCCTCGTCCTAACCTTTGTTGACTACGGAAAAGCGTTCGACAACGTGGAACCTAACGCTATATTGTCAGCACTAGTCGACCAGGGAGTAGACGCCTCATATGTGAGAACATTAGCCGACTGCTATATTGGATGCTCCACGACGATACAGCTCTTTCAACGCCCCTTAACCATTCCGATTGCGAAGGGGGTACGACAGGGCGAAACTGTATCGCCGAAGCTGTTTACTGCCGCATTGAAGTGGGCAATGAGGTCACTCGACTGGGAGGAGAAAGGCATCCGGGTTGATGGACGGTTTCTCTCAAATCTTCGTTTTGCGGACGACATCGTCCTTTTCTCGAAAAGCACTGATGAAGCGGAGGCGATGCTTTGTGAGCTGAATGAAGTAGGGATAAGAGTCGGACTGCAATTAAATAGGGCGAAGACCCAGTTCATGAAGAATGCATACTGCGAAGGAGAGTGAATAGAACTGGATGGATCTGATATAAGGGAGACGTCGTCCTATGTGTACCTTGGAAGATCAATGAATATGGAGAACAACCTCATAGAAGAACTGGATAGAAGAAGAAGAGCAGCGTGAGCCGCGTTTGGACCTCTGAGGGAAGCCACAGACCAACTGGCGGTCCCCGACCTCCATGCTCATCTCTTCGACTCTACACTTCTTCCAGCGCTCTGTTATGCTGAGAAGACGTGGGCGGACACTGCGGCCACGTCGAGACGCTACATACCATACACAGAGCGCTCGAGCGTTGCCTTTTGAGGTACAACCGGCGTACCCAACATCAGGCCGGGCTTCGCAGCTCCGATTCGCGACAAATGTCTCGCCTTCGTGACCCAGCGGAATATGTATCGAAGGCTAAACATAGATGGGCTGGTCATATAATGAGAAGGGAAGACGATAAATGGACAAAAAGAACTTTGGAATGGATCCCAAGAGAAACGATACGACCTCGAGGGAGACCACCAACAAGATAGGCCAATGTGTTTAAAATACGGATGGACCAGCTGAACGCTCAGCTGGAAAGGAATCAGAACTCTCGCCAATGTCATCTACGATGTTCCTGGATGACGGTGGGGCGAGAACAAATCGAATGGAAGCGATGCTGGGCCCGCGATACGTGACGACGGGCCATCTAAGTATCTAAGTAAGTAAGCGAGCAAAAGGATTCCAATTTTTCGTCTTTCGTCTGTGACTCCTTTCGAAGCAGAGCGTGAAGGTACTAATTTTTGCAGGAGTTGTAGATGCTCATGGAAGATGAAAACAAGTTGAAACCTCCTCATCCCATTGAGATCGCGTTTTTTTTAGGAAAAATTTTTTCTCGCAGAAGTCGAAATCTCTAATTAGGCACCATCCACAAAATCTCACAAGATGGCGCTTGTCATTCGGATCTGACCACGAATTGGTTCCTTGCAAAAGAATCAAGCCGTTCATGTGAAAAAATTGTGCATCTTTGACCACTAGTTGACATCTGCGGAGACTATGTGGGGTTAGTTCAGCAGTGTTCCTCTTTGAATGTTTTTGTCATTCTGGTTCCCTCTATCAGCGCTGTTTAGATGGCGTAGATGATGCTAACAGTTCTATAAGTTTAGCTGCGAGTGTTCGGTTTTAATGCAATTCATTGCCCCCTCAGAATTCCGAAATATTCCGGCCGATGGCAGTGCACCTGATTGTGCACATCATAGAAAATAGGATTTGGAATTTTTTCTCTTCCTTAACGATCCCATGAGCGGCAAAAATGCCCCAGAATTCCTAGAACATGATGGTGTACATGAGGACTAACGCCGCCTTGGATTTATCGGAATAGGGCTACACGAAGTGAAGAGTGCTGGTCACTAGCACGAGTGCGTGGACCCCTTTCTTCGCACCCGAGTTTTCACACTTCACCTTGGACCTTTTTCTTCAAAAATGTCTCGATTAGTTTAGTTCATCCAACTCGAAATGATTTAGCCAGTTTTCAAAGCACCAGGTCCCAGCCTTCCAACTCGGTGGTGTCTTGTAGAGTTCATTGCACCTTTGCAAAACCTACCTCGTCAAATCCAAGATGGCATGAATCTTCATGTATACGGTAATCTTCTAGGAACCCTTTAGCATCTTTACCTAAAGGTTGGAGGCTTGCGAGTGCGTGCAAGTATAGGCACAGGTTTTCGGTTTGAAAAAATCTGATCAAAATGATTGAATTGGACTGGAGGACTGACTGGATTTTCAACTGGAACGCCTCTTAGGCGAAAATATGGAACTTTCGAATAATCACGAACCCTCGAATTTTCGACTATTAAAAACTCATCGAATTTTCGGAACCTTCGAATTCTCGAGTATTTCAATTTTATTCGATGTGATCGAAACTCATACAACCTCTCCCTCTCTCCCTCTAAAACGTATCGAAAACTTTTATGTATTCTTAAAGAGCGAAAATTTCGCATTGACTTACTTGCGAGTTATTACTTTTGGTTTTGCTTTTGTATAATTGGATTCAATTGCTTAAAGTTACACTTTTTTCTTTAAAAAAGATTTGGTTTCAAGCTGCTGGCTGGTCAGAACTTCTCTGGAGAAGATTCTAACTTTTTTCCTCACACTCTGCTCTGTAACTAGGTGCTAGTAAGACGAGGGTGCTGTTACCCAAACTATTTCCTGATATCGAACAGATTCCGGAAGTGGAAGTCCCACAGGCCACATGCATGACTGAAATTACCCATGGTCAGCGTGTGAACGTCCCTAAGTTTACCTAGAGTTGGCCCGAGGGTCAACACGTTTACCCTGGGTAGGTTCAATAGTGGCTCCGCCGTTACTGCACCACGTTCTTCATTCCTCACGGCATAAGTAGCGGTGGATCACCATTCCATGTGCATTTAATGCAATTTCGCTGCTGTGCTCCACTGCCAAACCGAGTATTTAGAAATTCGGAGTAAACCACCAGCGTCCGAGGGAACCATTGCGCTCAAATGAGCTTTTCTTTCCAGCAAGATCACGTAAGGAATTTGAGGACTACAGTACGAATCACCGGCTATCTAAAGGAAACACAGTTTTCCCACCATTCTTGTTTCCATAGGTGCGATAGTCCGAGCCAAGGCTCAGACCCTTTTCACTTTGGGAGGGGGCCAATAGACCCCCTTCACCAAACCAGTTACAGAAAACAAGGAAGTGAAGAAATCAAAAGTTTACTGAAGTGAAACTGAACAAATTCAATGATAGAGGATCGATTCTATTGCTGTCCATGTGAGTAAAGGAGTCAGGAATCGAAATGACGTTAGTGTTGGATGGAGCGCGCAACGTGACCATTGCCGCAGACAGGGAAAATGACGAGCGAATTTCTATGTGAAGGATAAAGAATTAGATATGAGTGAAGGGTATCTAATTGAAGCTTAAACCTAGAAGAGTTTACATGTTAGAAGTGGGAAGCGATAGATAGCATGTTTGCGGAGAAATTTTTGAACACATAAGGGTATGAAAAACATAGCATGTATGTTTCTAAGATCATTATGGAAAAGTTCGTGAACTAACCGGAAAGAGGATAGTCCTCCACAATTTGCGAAGATTTCCTCTTCATTTTCGTGTATGAGTTGTGGTAGTTAGTGTAAGATGAGCAGGCAAAAAAGTGGTACCAACGGGACGGTCGAAAACTCCACAAATTAGGTGTTTTTCGAAGGATTTCTTCTTGTGTTTCCGAGAAAGTGGTAAGTACATGCATGCATACATACTAGAAAGCATGCGCTTTCCGCCCATATACAAATGTATGGGGGAAACTCTTTTCTGGTTCAAAAATAGGGTGGGTGAGCCGAAACAACGGGGCATTCTCGTGCCCGTTGTTAGACAAATGGCGAGATAGTGCGATGAGGGAAGAGAGGCGCGCGCATGGGGTGAGAATGACTTCAGAAACATTCTCACCCCCCTTCACAGAAAAAGAAACGCAACCACATGAAACGAAATGTGGTTTATCAGTTAGGGGATTGGAGGAGGGGAACATAGGTACCCTTCACTCCTAGGTTTCATTTCCGAATAAAGCTGTAATAAGCAAAAATAGCTCAAAAGCAGGTGTAATTTCAGTGTCAAATTTTTGTATGTAGGAGAGAAGAAATGTTGTGCACTTGTGTATGTATGAGTGGACCATATCATGAAGGTGTGCTGAGGACTATCTTCATTCATGTAATCATTGACTGTTTCCTCATTTGAAAGCAGTATCCTAGAGCATCTGCAGCACGATAGCGATGACTCATCGCTATCGTACGGTTTCACGAAACTGTTGAACGGTGTGTTTGCAGAAATATATTGCAAGATTTGCTCAGTTTCCATGGCATTTGAAGACATGTTGGGTATTACATCAATGGATAGGGCATTGACACTTACCAATACCACAACTCTTACTAAAAGGAAGCAGAAAGGCCCCCCGGTCGACACCCTTCACTTTTTGCCCGGTAACCCCCTTCACTTTGGCAGGGGCGTTCTCACCCCTATCGCACCTATGCTTGTTTCCACTTTGTAATCTGCGAAACAAATACAAGTAATGTTATCCAACCGATTTATTAAATGTGCTGGAGCAAAGCTTCCCTTCCGGATATTTCACATGAACATTGTATCATTGGCAGTGACTAGCTATCTACATTTGATAGCAAACTCAGCAAAAACAGAAGTGAATAGGAATTGCCCTTAGTGTAAGCGTGGGTGACCGCAACAGATAAGCGCCAGTCGCGCAAACATGTTATAAGAATACGAAGAAGCAGAAGGTCATCGCGGTTACCCAAGCCAGCATCAGTGGCAGCAAATCTGTGCACATCAGTTAAACAACAGAAGCCGTAAATAACACCGAAACGTTTGAAAAGATGATTAAACATGAGAAAATAAATCGATACAAAGAAAGACGGCTAAATTATCAATGAGACATCAGCAATGTTTGTAGTCACGGAAGTAATCTATGATCCACATCGCATACGGCACCGCATTAGAAATGTCCTACTCAAACACCTTCAAAGCAATAGGCAAACGTTTATCAATAGGCTAGAGGAAAGACCGGAACTTCGAACAATATAATCGTTTAGCGGGACAACATTACACATGACGCCCCATATTTTAAGTAAATACATCAGACAAAAATCAATCAATACACTACACCTTTACAAAGGTTCCATCTATACATAACAAATAGCCAAGCTGATGGCGCATTTCTGATTCGAAAACTATCAATACTATGGAGTAACACTGCTGAAGGCTTTCCAACAATCCCAAACAACTCAGCTACCAACACCTGCCGCTTTACCCAGTCGCAGCCCAAAGTAATGGCGGTTGATGGATAGAGCTCGCGAGCGCCAAGCGTTTATATAAGCAGTGAAGTGAATTAATTCAAAAGCATCCTAACTGATCTTAGCAATAGAGTGCTGGAATCCCATCTCATCTTTTGACCTGTCGCATTGTCACGGTTGCAGCAAGGTTTGCTGGCAAGTATCGATATTCGTAACTCGTATTAAATCAAAATTCGATTCAACATCCACATTCGGAAAAATGAGAGCGATGCTCACACAGAATCTGGTGACTATGTAGGAAAAGAACAAGTGGAAATAAGATCGCAAAAAAGCATGACAACAAACGAAACCGCTAAATAGCCATTGGACAAACAACGTAACTCACTTAGTTCAGCATGCCCGTATAGGAGTAGAAAGTTGGGAAAAAATGTCTAACAGAACAGTCGTCATGACATCGTAGCACCAAGATGTTTCCGCACGTGCTCGTACACTACATAACTAATACTGACTGCAGGAATTACCTTAAAAGCAAAGTCTCTAAGTGTAGAAATTTGGATAAAAATACGCAAGAATAACACTGAATTTAAACTTGAGTTTAACAATCACACCTTCATGAAATTAGGTGCTATTCCTCGATAAAGACCTAGAAATCCTTCGTTACTCAGTATATAACGAAACTGTCCAACCATAGTGTTCGGTTGCATGGGATCACCAGAGATGGCTGAAAAAAGTGACTGAAGAAATGATAGGCAGAAGCTTCGGAGTAGATTCACCTCTTGCTTGAAGTCGTGTCCTCACAAGGGCTAAAGGATAACTAGCAAGTTGACCGCAAGTTGAGCTGCAAGTTCCGCAAGCCAGTAAAGCAATCACTCCTGGTTCTGCACCGCCATTATGATGTCGAACATACAACTTTTTGAGTGTCTCGTAGATAGCCAAGTCGATACCCGCGTAAGGTATAATACCCAGTAAATTAGGAACATATCCCTAAACATTTAAGCGTAGAACGGAGAAATTGATGAAACATATAATATGACGCCTGCCTTATAAAAACAAAGAAGTCCTTCTTTCTTGTACATTTTGTGTGCAAAATGAAAGAGACCATTGTCCAGTTGACCTGTTTTCCTCAAAGCTAGCCTTGTTTTCAAAACTTCCATCGGATAAATTAGGGTCTGAGATATAGCTCCGGCTGAAAGAAAAATGAATGACAATGACATAAAAACATGACAATGAATGGAAAATATAATGGCAAGTAAGAACAGCTCACCAGAAGAACCAGCTAGAAGCCTCTCAACAACGGTTAGCTCTTCATCGTTTTTGAACTTCTGGATAAGCCTCTTGCACTGTAAACAGCTAGTTGACAGCACCTATTATCTTCTATTATAGCCGAACAACATTCATTATAGGGAAAATCTAAAGCATAATATCGGCGTGGTGGCTTACGCACACAAAAAAGGAAGTATCCAAAATGACAACAAAGTGTACTTGCAAAGTGTGCAAAGTATATCTCACACAATCAGCAGCGAGCTAGAATTACTGTAATTATGGAAAAGTTATAGCAGTTGAATTCTATACAATAACGATATTCATAACCAGGATCTCTCTAATGGGAAGCAAGACAGAAGAGCGCAACGTAAGGAAGACCGTATGAAAAACGCCCCGCAAGCGCCATACAATTCTATTCGAGCCAGCTAATGACGCTGAGCTCCAATAAAACGCACTTTGCGTATCAGTTCTCAGGCCCCGTCGTCTTTCAACCTCAGCATGATAGAAGAGTGCCGTTTGGACAACCTTGCTTAGTTGTCCTATCACTGATTCACAAATGTTGACAAGAATCATAAGTGCTGCAAATGATAACGGCTAGCATGGGTGTATAAACGAAGGAGGAGGGTAGGTCCCATTCAGAGGCGAGGAGGAAGCTAAAACGGTTAGGACGTAGTGCCAACAAACGCACAGCATTTCAGCAGCAAGTGGGCTCCGGCGCTTAGTGGATGGATTTCTATTCTAGGATATTCACAAACGCACACTCATAATCGAATGAGCAGCCCTACTTTTGCGTCCTACATCTCCTAACATGACCTAGTCTTTAAGATAAGCAATCACTCTATCTATCTTTGACTGCGTGGTCAATGTCCCATAAATATCAACCCACGACGGCGAAGGGGACACCGTAGAAGCTTCAGTCTAGTCCCCCCCCCCCCCCCGCCCTCCCCCGCCCCTCCTCTTTCGCCCGACTTTGTTGTACAAATACTCTTCCTGCCGATGGAGAGAAAAGAAGAAATATCTCGAAATTCAAAAATCCATAATGTTCTTGCAGAAAAATCGATGATCGCTCCAAAGTGGCTTCAGAACTCGTTCAACCGCTCAAGTAAGCAGGCATTGGTAGGATGAAGGCTTACCATGAATCCAGCATAACAAATGTGAATGATAAAACAGGGCAACCGAGCAAAGTTGTCCAAACGCCTGATGCCGGCGTGATATCCTAACACAGGCTGGTCGAAAAGTATGGGCGCCTAATTTGGCGCTTTTATTTTTCATTTGTGAGCTTGATCAGTTCTTATTTTACACATTTTTTCTTGACACGTCATAAGGTCTTCTTTCTATACAATTCATTCGGTTGCTTGAAGTCATGCGAGCGTGTCCGCACCACGAATACATTTTTCACCTTGAGCAGTCTGCAAGCTTCACTGCAGCAATAGCAGGAAAATTTAAGTACTCCCATGCGAACAGTGCTAAGATCACCAAAGCGAACAGCGCTGAGATCACCAACTATGGAATGCCGGAGGGAATGATATCATGAGAAGAAAACCGGTCCGTCCCCGGTTGGTGAGCACAGGGAAGACTCCTGCGTCACAAAAAAAAACAGTTGACATGGTCCGTGCGGAAGTCCGAATGACATGACAGAAAGTCTGGGAGTTACACGTTATCCCGTTCAAATAATTATCAAAAAAAAAAGTCGAAATCTCGCTGCTGTTACCTCTACATAGAATAAAATCTAACCGTTGTCGGCATAGCTGACAGGATTGAAAAATACCTGGGGTGGTTCTAGGTGCGCCGCTTCGAAGGTGTGCTATTGGCCGATAAGAAAATTTTCCCTTCCAAGGATGTCCTCGGCCATCAAAACTAGAGACAGTTTATCAGTACAGATGAGCGACACCCTTCATGAAAGAGACTCCTCACAAAGTTCTTGTTTTCTGGAGGTGTGATGCTTTAAAGAGAAATGACCACGCATTCGAAGACAACTCTGGTTTTCACAAGTAAAAACGATAGAATTGACCCTTCCTTCTCTCAGGGTAAGACTAATAGAAAAGTACTCATCGCATGGACGCCGAAGAACGCCAACACTATCCTTCAGCAGGAGAGATTCTCTAAACGAAGGGGATCAAAAGCACCATTGCCTACTTCGAGGATGAATACTCGGATTCTTCTACAAGAACCAATTGTCTTTTTGCATTTGAGATTTGAGCACTGACGTGAATCTCATCGTGTGAGGTTCCATTGAAGGGAAACTGGAGAACAAGAATATCACAACAATGAACAACAACGTCGCGATCCTAGACAATCCTGGTCAGAAATTGGTGAGGGCTACCTACGGCGTACAGTGAGTTGTGGGAAGATACGTTTGAAGGCCCATCTCGAAGCCCAAAAGGAGCTAGTTTTGGAATTTGTTCTACAACTAATTTTTCATTCGGTTGCGCAGTTGATGCAATAAAAAGAATGGGATAATTGTGGCCAGTGGAAGAAAAATATCATTTGATGTGACACCCAAACTTTTCGGCCACCCTGTACTTGCATATTTCTGTTAGCAACGCACAAGTTTCTCGTACACCTTTATTGGCCGAAGTGTCGGCGGCTGAGCCTGAAGGAGTAGAACTGATCTGTCACAAACACCCCCTCAATATGACGTCGTTACAGACTACGCCCGAAAATCACGAATAATTTCAGCGGCAACTCTCTCACCTCTTCGTGAGTCGGCCGATGTGTGATGTCCTCGATGACAGCCGAAAAAACAGTACAACACACTTTGCGGTTAGTCATATCCCGAGTAAGATGTCAGACAATGCGAGACATGGATAGGGATCACTGATTATGGTGGGCACTCCTCCTTGCGTTTCATTTTCGGGTTTTGGCATGAATACAAAAAGCCTCAAGAGGCTTGCGTGATGATGTAGGTAGGATCTGCTCCAATGATTCGGAGAAAACAAACGTGTTGGGTCATTTCTCTACCTCTATTTTCAGCAATACAAGTAGACCTTTTCCTAAAATAACTTCGGTGTGTCAGTCTCGTTTCTCGTTCAATGTCGTGTTGAAATAGCCTCTTAGGTGTTGAAATACGTGCTGAAGCTAGAGAGGTCGTGTTCTTTACCTATAAGCATTACACCTACACCGTGCAAAATAATGGAAAAAATTATAAAAGATAAGTTGCTTAATTGGTGTGACCAGCATGACCTTATCCCGCCGGCACATTTTGGCTTTCTTAAA
Organism: Ancylostoma caninum; assembly: GCA_037903475.1. Lineage (NCBI taxonomy): Eukaryota > Metazoa > Nematoda > Chromadorea > Rhabditida > Ancylostomatidae > Ancylostoma > Ancylostoma caninum. The sequence goes on from JBAJFG010000264.1 coordinate 493,095, forward strand.
GCATCCTCAACATGTGTTGAACTACTCGACTGTTCTTTTGAGTGGAATACGGCTCTCAGTTTGCGGAAATCAGTTGATGTAGTATACTTTGATATGAGTAAGGCTTTTGATATGGCCGATCATAATTGCTTGTTAGCAAAATTGGAGAGTTTTGGTATTAGGGATAAAATGCTGGAATGGTTTGCTTCCTATTTAAGAGGTCGAACTTTCTGTGTAAAAGTGAATGATCATTTTTCGGATACTCTGCCTTGCTCTTCGGGAGTTGTCAAGAGGGAGTACTCTCCCCAATGTTTTTTATAATCTACACTCATGAGTTGCCGAAAATCCTTACTCTGAGCACTAATATCAGGGTACGAGCTTTTGCCGACGATATCAAAGTCTTCGCCTCATATGATCGTGCTGATGCTATTGCTATCAAAAACGAGCTCTCTATGGTAGTGCTTCGCATGAACTCATAGTGTCAGGAATGGGGATTGAAGTTGGACTTATAGAAGACCCAAATCTTCTCGATCGGGAGTAGAACATCGGATGCAGCGAGACATGATGTAGGGAATCGAGATGTAGTACGAGATCTAAGCGTTATTTTAACTGAGAACCTCAGCTGGGAGTCACATTTTAATGCTATTGTTGCTAAGGCTTTCCACACCCTTTCTTGCATATTCAGATAAGTTAAGAATACAGATTTGATCATCTGGATCGAGTTATACAAAGCCTACACATTACCGCTACTCGAGTATTGTTCGGAAATCTGGAATCCTGAACTGAAGAAGCCTATTGACAAGATTCAAAAAGTCCAAAAAGTTTTTACACAGTTACTTTATTGGGCATATTCGGTGATGGTAGTCCTCATGCATAACCTCGTATACCGGCATCATAGTATTTTTCACTTCAAAATAGTTTAAAAAATATTTGAATTTTGAGACAGGCGTAAAAAGTTTGGCTTATTCCCTTTTGTCAGTCCCAGAAACAGACCTTATTGCTTGTTATCTCCACCGTTAATAGAACCAGACCTTATTGCTTGTATCTCCACCGTTAACTATGTCACTGGTGTTAGTTAGATTTTTTTAGTTCAACGTTTATTTCCTTTTCTACTAACATTCTTCACTGAACTGGTTGAAATTAGAGGCGAGGATCTGTCACTGTTTCCTTCGGCGCATGTCTTCATGCAATAAATAATTTCAAATTTGTACTATCTATTAAACAAAGTGCCGTAGGGGGCTAGAGCGCCAGACATGTTGTTTCATAACGGGGCGGCACTCATAGACACCGGTAATCTTCAGGCGCAGACGGCGAGGCGAGATGGCTGATTTTTAGGGACTCAGAAACGTTCATTTCGGGACTCGCCACTTACGTCACTGCTGGCTTCCCCGCATGCACGGGATGGTGATTTCATCACCTTTGCTGGTGGTCTCGCAGCATTGTGGTGAGGGAGTGTTCAAAAGCTTTCAGGCTGCGCAATATACACAGCAGGAATACCACCCTTCCACTTTTGCGACGCTTTAGGTACCATCCACTGAAGAGATGGGCAAATTCTATGAGAACTCTGTTGCGTTTCGGAAGCTGGGTGGTGGTTTGACCTATCGGGTCGGCTCATTTGGTGGATGCTTCTGCCGCATCCCATGCTGAGGTCTCGATGCGATTGTGCAGTCACGATATCCGTTCATTCATTTCCAGAAAGCTTGTATACTAACATACAGAGTAAACGCTTTAATACAGCAGGGCATGACCAATCAACCGATAGCTGATCAAAACCAACATAGAGTTAATCATAATTTCTGAATAACTCCCAAGCCTTTACCGTTAGAGTATCCCCAGACTTAGCAAGCAATCGTACCGATCGCCACTACAGCCTGCTGCCGTCGCAATCTCCACGACCGCCGGCGCGAGAGGCGAGAGGCGCAGGCCGCGATGCGCCGACGAGACATGAAGATGCGCAGAGCATCACGACGCTGGCGAGAGCCAAGAAACGCAGACAGCAGCTGGCAGCAAACCCTTCTAAGAGTCCGTGGACAGTCGAGGCTTGGCAGAGTTCCAACAGAATGTATAAGATGATGAATCCAACATTAACAAACATTTGAGTTTGAATAAAACTGGAAATTCAATTTCGAACAAAAATGATGATTTTGGAAAACAAAATATTCATCCGGGCGTTATTCGACATGCTGATTACCAATTTGATATTTATTTTATGTCCTAATGTCATTTTACTGGTGTTCGAGCAGGTATAGGAGAGATACCTAACTTTTCTGAACCTTCTCAAAATTTGCGAACAAGGGTTATTCTTCGTTCTCATCACGGACTCTTTTGAAAGCGTTCAAGAGTTGGAAAACGAAACCACTACTACTACTAGGAAAAAGTATTTTGAAAAAGTGTTTCCAAGGGAAAGATGAGGTACCCGTCGTTCTTCCCTTTTGTATGTAAAAAAACTGAAAAGATTCTGATGCAGTTAAAAATATCACCTCCCTGTGGTATTTTTGAGCTTCAACCTTTTCAGCTAATGGCGGAGAAGCTACCTATTGATGCTTGTGAGCAAACGAAAAGGAAGGAAAAGCGCGCCATAAATTCGCAAAAATTTTCCGTTTGCGAGAACTTTCATGTAGTAATTTATTTATGGATATGAATAAGTAAATACTAATTTTCATGTTTACCGCTCTGAAATTGCTTTTTGTTCGAGTATTACATTCTTAGTACCAGAAAATCAATGCTCACAATACTCCTGCGGAGTGACAATCTGGCGGCACTGTATCCACGAGGCATGCCTGCAGGCACAGTGCGTATCTGCAAGGCATTTCTAATACCTCATCCAGCGATTGGGTTAATGATCGATTATGCACAAAACAACGCAAATGTACATGCATGTGGAACATTCTAGAAAAATACTAAGAAGTGAACCTATATTGTGTTGAGCTAATGGTGCTTCACATGCTTAAATATTATTTATTAACAACGCCAAGGACTCCAATTCCTAAAACAAATTTAATGAAAAGGTTTGGATGGCTAGTAGTGACTAAGATCTTTCAAATTACGCACACGTTTCACCTCTACTCCTCCGTGTTTCTCCTTTTTACTATTTGAAACCCATGTACACAGGAACAGAAAATTTTAAAACTAGAAATATTGCCCGATTGAACGAAAAATTGATAAACACTAGCTATATGCAACAAAATAGTGGGTTTGCCTTTCAAAAATTCAAGAGTGCTTCATTCGATGCTTTATAAATAGAAATCCTGTTCGATATTTTCAAGAAAAAAAAGTGCACCCCTCTGTACCTCATTTGCTGGAAAAGGCATCACAACAGAAAATGGATTGTACTGAGTGCGTGAAGAGAACGAAGAATAACCCCTGTTCGTAAATTTTGAGAAGATTCAGAAAAGTTCAATATCTCACGTACTGTTGTTGGTACACCATTAAAATGACGTTAGGATACAAAATAGATATCAAATTCGTAATCAGCATGTCGAATAACTCCCGGATGAATGTTTTGTTTTCTAAAATCATCTTTTCTGTTCGAAATTGAATTTCCAGTTTCATTCAAACTCAAATGTTTCGTGATGTTAGATTCATCATCTTATGCATTCTCTAGGAACTCTGCCAAGCCTCGACTGTCCATGGACTCTTAGAAGGGTTTGCTGCCAGCTGCTGTCTGCGTTTCTTGGCTCTCGCCAGGGTCGTGATGCTCTGCGCATCTTCATGTCTCGCCGGCGCATCGCGGCCTGCGCCTCTCGCCTCTCGGTGGTGGGCGGAGCCTAGTGTAGTAAAAAGCGGATGGCGAGCGTTAGTTGCGGTCCAATTATAGGTGCGAGACTCCAGGTATGCTTCAAGGGTTGTTAACGTCTTCGCACATCGCTCGCGCCTTTAATTGTCCAAATCACTCCCATCGTCCATCACGACATGTGGGCGGGCCCCCAAATAATCAAAAAAATAAATAAATAAACAAAAAAAAAATGAATTGCCCCCCAAAAACTGATATTTGCCGCGATCCTTAAGGTACGTCGCGCGCGATGTCGCAGTTGTCACAAACCTCAGCCGGGTAAAGGTAGCACTCGATAATTTTGCTCCCTCAGATTCTGCTGCAATCCTAGGTTCAGCACCATGGTCAGAACGAACGTAGTGATCAATTTGTCAAAATCTGCACTGAAGACAATTCTGTTTTCTTCCAATAGGAAAAAATGGGCGAGCGCTACAGAGTGAACTGAAAGGGGGCGGGAAATGAGGAAGTGATTGTAATCCGAAACGCTTCACTCTTAAACTCATCCGCTTGATAATCGAAGCACCTCTGATTTCTTTTATATTCAGATGGTGATGCCCTAGCAGCATCTCTTCCCAGCTGCTGCAATCCTCCCATCAGTTGTTGCCATCCTTCAGCAATTACTAGTAAAAGACCAAAAGCTTTAGCAGCAACTGGGGAGGAGATGGCAGCACCAGAGAGGAGATGCAGCTGGAGGTTCAACTCGACGTATTGCCAACTCGGGTTGCGTTGCTGACCCTTATTTATCAGAGTAGAATTATTGGACCATTTTCAATCTTCGAAACACTCAAAATATTGGACATATACATATTAGGTTGGGCAATAAGTCGGTTTTTACACGGAATTTAATACCACTGCCTTTCGGAAATATCAGCCACAACAACAGGTTTATAAAGTCCCCTTCCTCCTCTAAGAACAACAATGAAGTGCACGGCAGTTTTATCAAAAGGTTCAGAATGCCAACCAGCCTCTTCTAAATATGACAATGTCATAGGAAACCCTGAGTTATCGCTAAAACCGATGCTAACACCTAAACCTTACAAAAGAAGTTAAATGTTGTGTAAAACAATATGGTATTCGTGCAAAACAACATGGATCATTCTTTTCCCCAAGTTTTGTCTGCATAGTCCTAAAAATCGATGTGGTGAAGTAAAGGGTAGATCTGCAATAGATCATATCCTCGAGATGTTTCGACAAGGTCAGTGAGATGTCTTCGGGATAATTATTGTCCCAATTAGGCAGTAGCTGGTTCAGAGAATCAGTGATCAGCAAAAGTGGCATATTGAACGATGACAACAACAGCTTTTGAGGATGTTTCGAGAGAACTGCTCTCAACGATTGGTTTCTAGTCATTGCACTATGCTTGAGTGTTTGTGGTGGGAAATGCGCTTGATCGAAAAACAAAATCTGAATCTGATCTGGATATTCAATATGAATTCCCTTATCTAAGCAAGACGCTTTCCCGACATAGATTAAGTAAGAAGCTTAAGCAAGGAGCATTCCTGACATAAATTGACCTTTCGTAGGATGTTGAACAACATTGTTCCAATTCCGCTTTCCTTGATGACGTACATTACAGGGTGGCTGCAATACCTAGATGTCGCCCGCGACAACTGGTCCGAGTTGTCCTCGGCAGCTGCCCTTACTAACTCTGGAGAACGCAGACTGCTAGAGCAACGGTTGTCAATGTTGCGGAGGTGCGAGTGAGGTGCGAGATCTTCGCATCTCATGCAATTAATGTTCAACCGCAACTAACGCTCCACACCCGTAAAAAGCCCTTCCTCCGGCGTGGCGACCAATAGGCCTCGTTTCCACCATCGCTACCACTCACATCGCCAGTTCATTTTGGGCACATCTTCGAGAGTAGGGTGTTAGCTCAGTTTGGCAGCGATCCATGGCGATGGAACGTGGCAATCGATACGTGTCATTTCCACGATCCTTATCTCGTAGATCGCCGGTTCATTCTTACTCATTTTGAACTGGCGAAATCTAGGGACACTCTTAATCTCGAGATTTACAAAGGGTACAGGGGCTCTGATAGAAAACAGGTGTGCCGTGGCCTAAAAGTGATGAAAACGCTATGGTACGGCTTCGCCGATGAAGAGAGGGTCCTTTTTGGCCTAATTGTGAGGAAAAACACCAAAACAAGGGTTGACCGACGGCTGAATGGCCCAGTAGTGTGGAGCACACCAGCATGGAGGTCCGCCATTATAGGATCGGTTCGCTCTGGCTCAATAACGCGGGGAACGTTAGGATAGGGTCTACCGATGGCATAAAGGTTCGGTGTGGCCCAAAAGTGAGAAAAACACCAGAATGCTGGTCCACCAATGGAGGAAGGACCCGCCGTGGAGAACGCCAGGATTTGGGCTCGCTTTCGTTTAATAGTGTGCAGAATGCCGGGGTGCGGGTCCGCCCATGGAGAAAGGGTCCAGCTTAGTCTAATTGTGAGAAAGACGCCAGAATGCGGGCCCTCAGATATAGTAAGGGCCCGCCTAGACGCAATGGTGCGGGGAACGCCAGGAGATCCACGCGAAAGGACCCGTCGTTGCTCAATAATGTGGAGAACAGCAGGATAATGGTCCGCTGTGACTCAATAAAGTGGAGAATACCAAGATACGGTTCAGTCGACGATGAACGGATCCGCTATGGCCCAACCGTGAGGAAGACGCCAGAATGCAGGCCCAGCGATGGAAGAAAGGCCCGCTGTGACCCAGTAGTGTGGAGAATAACCAGGATACGATTTCGCTTATGGAAAACGCATCTGCGTTGGCCCAGTAGTGAGGAAAACGCACGAATACGCCCTACGCTGGAGAACGAACTTGTCTACTGAACCCATGAGAAAGATTTCATATTTGAGCCCCTTTAATGATTAGTTTTGCTTCTTTATCAATTTTCTAGAGATTTGGCAAGTGCAAAGCTTTTGCACATGCCCCGGAGGCGCTAGAAAAAATAAGTGCTGAAAAAGAATTATAGAAGAAGAATGAAGAAGAAGAATGATAGCTTATTCATACGTAAGCACATTTTTGTTGCGGCTGTTAGAATGCGAAATTATATTAATCACTGCTTTAAATCAATCTTGGTTCTTCATATGAGGTCATGTAACCATTCAACCATAATTTCAAACCATAACCATTTTGCAACCGTTAGTGCAACCAAAATTCCCTGCAGTATTGCTTGGGTAAGAAGATAGGTCATGGCACCACACATGAAACCATTGCCTGACAGTCAGTACCTAAGTTACCTTCGCTCCATAGACAGGGCGCAGCACTAGGTGGTCAGTGTCGGTTGAGGAGTACTAAGTCCAGTCGGATTCCGAAATGGGCTACTAAGTACCTACACACTAGGGTTCTTTCAGGAAAAGCAGATAGCACTAAAAAGTGACTTAAATAAGCGTTAGTGAGACGACGAATGATGTTTCAGCAAGAAATGCATACCATTTAGCGAAGACAGCCTAAATCATCCAAATTCAAGCTAAAATCCTCGAAAAACTGATCTCAGTACGGAACTGTTTGATGCCACTAGAACTCGTTGAAACTTGTTATAGGACCTGTCAGATACAAGAAATTGTCATTGGAGCGTGGTTTTTTCTCCCAAATCCGGAACTTTCCCAGGAAATCAGGGCGCAGCACGAGGTGGTCATTGACCACCAGGACTTAGTAGCGTCCTGCAGATTCAGGGGGCTTAGCACCAATGTCCGGGGCGTAGCCAACGCTAACCGTCTACTGATGTTAGAGACAAGCAGATTTCAGAGAGGCACTTCTGGAGGATCATCAAACTCGTGGCTGAAGACCACCGTTGTTCAACCATTTACTCCATCCCTACCCTGCACTCTGGTGCGCTTCAGTGATAATCAGGTTTTGCTCAACCTGTAGGAGACGTATCATGTTGGAATTTTGATTGTAGATGCGCACTATACCAACGAGTATCCCCCCAAAGTAGCACCGTTCGTTTTTGAGAAACCGTGTTCGTTTTTGAGAAAAACCGCATTAATGGTCAAAAAGTGGTTTTTGACCATTTTTTGACCATTAATGACGGTTTTTTTCAAAAACGAAGACGGTTTCTCGAAAACGAAAGATGCCACTTTGGGGGAGAGTTGGTACCACCTAGCCGCATTTCTTGGAGTTGACAGCGTATCGGAACACTTCCTCAAACGAGAGAAATTTCCTGGGAAAGTTCCGGGTTTGGGACGCTCCAATGACAATTTCTCGTATCTGACAGGTCCTATAACAAGTTTCAACGAGTTCTAGCGGCATCAAACAGTTCCGTACTGATATCGGTTTTTCGAGGATTTTAGCTTGAATTTGAGATGATTTAGGCTGTCTTCGCCAAATGGTACGCATTTCTTGCTGAAACATCATTCGTCGTCTCACTAACGCTTATTCAAGTCACTTTTTTTAGTGCTATCTGCTTTTCCTGAAAGAACCCTAGTGTGTAGGTACTTAGTAGCCCATTTCGGAATCCGACTGGACTTAATGCTCCCCAACCGACACTGACCACCTAGTGCTGCGCCCTGCAGGAAATTTCTCTCGTTTGAGGAAGTGTTCCGATACGCTGTCAACTCCAAGAAATGCGCCTAGGTGGTACCAACTCTCCCCCAAAGTGGCATCTTTCGTTTTTGAGAAACCGTCTTCGTTTTTGAAAAAAACCGTCATTAATGGTCAAAAAATGGTCAAAAACCACTTTTTGACCATTAATGACGGTTTTTCTCAAAAACGAAGACGGTTTCTCAAAAACGAACGGTGCCACTTTGAGGGGATATTCGTTGGTATAGTGCGCATCTACAGTCAAAATTCCAACATGATACGTCTCCTACAGGTTGAGCAGCACCTGATTATCACTGGAGCGCACCAGAGGGCAGGGTAGGGATGGAGTAAATGGTTGAACAACGGTGGTCTTCAGCCACGAGTTTGATGACCCTCCAGAAGTGCCTTTCTGAAATCTGCTTGTCTCTAACATCAGTAGACGGTTAGCGGTTGGCTACGCCCCGGAAACTGGTGCTAAGCCCCCTGAATCTGCAGTACGCTACTAAGTCCTGGTGGTCAATGACCACCTGGTGCTGCGCCCTGTCCATAGAAATAGTTGAACTAAGTCGAACTAAGTGCTTTGAAAGGATAACATTACGGGATATGATAGTTCTGGTTGGAATTCGAAAATTACGAACATTTCACTTCAAAAAAATAAGCTTCATGGCAAATATTAGGTTGTAGGGAAAGTTCTCGCGGTTTTCAAAAGTCTGCTTTTTAAACTCCACGCCGCCCTGCATCTTATACAGTGCGTTTCATAAGTATAGACGCACCCTAGAAAATGCCGGTACCCAGTTCATCACAGGTTCATGAGAAAAGTTATAAACGTCAATCTATTCGGCATGCCAGAAAACCTAAAATTGCGTTGTTTCACAGGTGATTATGGAAAATGAGGGATAGATTTGGCACATCATCATTAAATGTGCCGTTTCATAAGTATAGACGCAGTCTATGAGAAAATACAAATAAATCTTATCTTCAGGGGAAAAAGTGGGCTCAATATTTTGATGAGAACTAATAAGCGTCTACAACGTAAATCTGCATTTCAACTTGGATCACAACGTTTTGGAGCGAGGCTGCGGCAGCTAAATGATTTACATGCTGTAGGCTGGTAAAGTCGCAGGATCTCCGGGTAGAGGAAAGGTTCTTCGGGGTCCATCTGCAAATATTTATAAGATATAGAGTCCTACAATCGAAGGAAGAATTTTGGTATGCAAAAGAAGACATCTCATCAAAGACGGCGTCGCACACCCTGCCTAAACTCGAAGCACATGATGTGCACTAATGGTGTCTGAGCCGTTGCGTCGGCTCCGTCATGCAGTGAAGGGGCTAAAAAGGCATTTAACCGCTGCATCACCATTGCACATTGCTGACTTCATCTCATACCTGGGGTTATCCCGTTCCAAAAAGCTTCACAGCTTTGTTTTCCCGGAAGGAACGTGCTGATCGGCATGTCGAAAAAACGAGTTGGTTGTTTTCGATCTTTTGAAAGCCTGTGCTATGTTTAAATGATTTTACAGGACGAGAAAAGCTTTATTTGGACTGTATTATAATGAATGCATGCCGCTGGGATGACATATAAGGAGAGCCAGACTCTCTCAAAACGAGCATCTTTGGAGGTAGGCGCTGCCAAAGTTGGAGATGTTTCCTCCCATAACGACATCCTAGGTATCATTTCGATTTCTACATAATCGAATTCCTCAAGTCACAAGAGCATCTTTAGTGTTCAATTATTACATTTTCTTACAGCACACAGAAGGAGAAACCTCACTTTCCATCGAAAAACCGGCGTGACCTATACCAGTCGCTCAACAAATAAGCATTTTGAGAAACCTAACTGGCAGTACTATCTGCCTTTTAATACTAGCAACATCGGACATCCGTGGAGCATCCTACCAGATGACATTCATGGCCGGAACCGAACATCTTCTGGCACAACAAACCCGAAAAATGCTATTGCCTGTACTAAGAGCCGTTTTGATTGCTATTTGCTGGAAGGGATGGGTAAATCTATGCCAACCCATGTTTTCTGAGTTGCTTGGGAATTGCGGAGACCTATCAGCCACAAATCTGCTGTTGCAAGGAAGTTCCCTCTGTGAAATCATCGCTTTCTGAAAGTGCGTCTACACTTATGAAACGGTCCCTATGAGGGGGAAGTGCTGGATCTACCTATTTTTTTTTCCATAACTCCGGGTGAAACGACGGAAACAAGGGTTTTTGGGCACGCTCATACGATTGGCACTCTCGGGTATATATATATATATATATATATATATATATATATATATATATATATATATGTATATATATATATATATATATCAGTGGCGGACGCAGAAAGTGGGCGGGAGGGGGGGCGTGGGAAGAAAAGTGGGGTCTCCGCCGTTTTGGGGACCCAGACGGAAAATAAAATTAATAATAATATTAATTATAATAATAAACAATAAATAAAAAATATATTAAAAATAATAATAAAAATAAACAATTAAAAATGAACTAACACAAGATTTTTATTTGTATTGTAAAGTAATTTCGAAAATTTGGCGACCCATTCTCGGGGGGCGCGCCCCCCCGCCCCCCCCCCTGCGTCCGCCACTGATATATATATATATATGTACATATATATATATACCAGTCTGGCCGTCCGGCTGACGCCGGACTTCCAGACTTCTATTGGTGCTCGCTTCGCTCGCATACTACATGTTGAAAGCAAACAAAAAAGTGTAAATGGATTGATAAAATCTGCATCCTTCCACGCAGTTCTATCGCTCTCCTGAGAAACCTCTGATCCCATAGGTGGTGGTTTTCCCCCATATGAACGAAGTTATGCACTTCCATATGAGCGAAGTTAGTGGCCGTGAAGAATTGAATGTAACCAATTCAGTGCAAATGTTATCTTAAAATGATTTAGGCTCAACTGGTTGTTGTGGTAATTCAAGTGATAAGGGTCCACCCGTGTATATAAAGGGAAAGGAAGGAGTGGTTCGTTCAGACACAAACGGAATGGGGAGAGAACACGGATACGAAAGGAAACAATGTACATCTAGGTGATTTAAGTAGGAGGGTCCGCCGAAACAGGATAACCATACCCCTCATGCAGAAATAGACCCGCCTCGCGAATTCCTATTACTTATGGAAGCCGGCGCATCCTTATCACACCGTTGGACCCGACTCCAGGCGTTTCCCCACTTTTGGGCGCCGGCGCATCCTTATCACACCGTTGCACCCGACTCCAGGCGTTTCCCCACTTTTGGGCGCCGGCGCACCCTTATCACACCGTTGGACCCGACTCCAGGCGTTTCCCCACTTTTGGGCGCCGGCGCACCCTTATCACACCGTTGGACCCGACTCCAGGCGTTTTCCCACTTTTGGACGCCGGCGCACTCTTATCACACCGTTGGACCCGACTCCAGGCGTTTCCCCACTTTTGGACGCCGGCGCACCCTTATCACACCGTTGGACCCGACTCCAGGCGTTTTCCCACTTTTGGACGCCGGCGCACCCTTATCACACCGTTGGACCCGACTCCAGGCGTTTCCCCACTTTTGGACGCCGGCGCACCCTTATCACATTGTTGGACCCGACTCCAGGCGTTTCCCCACTTTTGGACGCCGGCGCACCCTTATCACACCGTTGGACCCGACTCCAGGCGTTTCCCCACTTTTGGACGCCGGCGCACCCTTATCACATTGTTGGACCCGACTCCAGGCGTTTCCCCACTTTTCGACGCCGGCGCACCCTTATCACACCATTGGACCCGACTCCAGGCGTTTCCCCACTTTTCGACGCCGGCGCACCCTTATCACACCGTTGGACCCGACTCCAGGCGTTTCCCCACTTTTCGACGCCGGCGCACCCTTATCACACCGTTGGACCCGACTCCAGGCGTTTCCCCACTTTTCGACGCCGGCGCACCCTTATCACACCGTTGGACCCGACTCGAGGCGTTTCCCCACTTTTGGACGCCAGCGCACCCTTATCACACCGTTGGACCCGACTCGAGGCGTTTCCCCACTTTTGGACGCCGGCGCACCCTTATCACACCGTTGGACCCGACTCCAGGCGTTTCCCCACTTTTCGACGCCGGCGCACCCTTATCACACCGTTGGACCCGACTCCAGGCGTTTCCCCACTTTTCGACGCCGGCGCACCCTTATCACACCGCTGGACCCGACTCAGGCGTTTCCCCACTTATGGACGCCGGCGCACCCTTATCACACCGTTGGACCCGACTCCAGGCGTTTCCCCACTTTTGGACGCCGGCGCACCCTTATCACACCGCTGGACCCGACTCAGGGCGTTTCCCCACTTATGGATGCCGGCGCACCCTTATCACACCGTTGGACCCGACTCGAGGCGTTTCCCCACTCATGGACGTCGGCGCACCCTTATCACACCGTTGGACCCGACTCCAGGTGTTCCCCCACTTTTGGACGCCGGCGCACTCTTATCACACCGTTGGACCCGACTCCAGGCGTTTCCCCACTTTTGGACGCCGGCGCACTCTTATCACACCGTTGGACCCGACTCCAGGCGTTTTCTCAATTTTGGATGCCGACGCAGCCTTATCACATCGTTGGACCCAACTCTAGGCGTTTTCCCACTTTTGGACGCCGACACACCCTTATCACACTGTTGGACCAGTCTCCAGGCGTTTTCCCACTTTTGGATGCCGACGCAGCCTTATCAAACCGTTGGACCCAACTCCAGGCGTTTTCCCACTTTTGGATGCCGACGCAGCCTTATCACACTGTTGGACCCGTCTCCAGGCGTTTTCCCACTTTTGGATGCCCACGCAGCCTTATCACACCGTTGGACCCAACTCCAGGCGTTTTCCCACTTTTGGATGCCGACGCAGCCTTATCACACCGTTGGACCCAACTCCAGGCGTTTTCCCACTTTTGGACGCCGACGGACCCTTATCACATCGTTGGACCCGTCTCCAGGCGTTTTCCCACTTTTGGATGCCCACGCAGCCTTATCACACCGTTGGACCCAACTCCAGGCGTTTTCCCACTTTTAGACGCCGACACACCCTTACCACACCGCTGGACCCGACTCCAGGCGTTTTCCCACTTTTGGACG
>JBAJFG010000264.1:506550-558462 GCA_037903475.1 Ancylostoma caninum
CCTTATCACACCGTTGGACCCGACTCCAGGCGTTTCCTCACTTTTCGACGCCGGCGCACCCTTATCACACCGTGGACCTGACTCCAGGCGTTTCCCCAATTTTCGACGCCGGCGCACCCTTATAACACCGCTAGACCCGACCCTCACTTTTCGACGCCGGCGCACCCTTATCACACCGTTGGACCCTACTCCAGGCGTTTTTTAACATTTGGAAGCCGTCGCACCCTTATCACACCGCTGGACCCGACTCCAGGCGTTTCCCCACCTTTGGACGCCGGCGCACCCTTATCACAGCAGTGGACCCGACTCCAGGCGTTTCCCACTTTTGGACGCCGGCGCACCCTTATCACACCGTTGGACCCGACTCCAGGCGTTTCCCCACTTTTGGACGCCGGCGCACCCTTATCACACCGTTGGACCCGACTCCAGGCGTTTCCCCACTTTTCACTTTGGACCCCTCCCCACTTTTCGACGCCGGCGCACCCTTATCACACCGTTGGACCCGACTCCAGGCGTTTCCCCACTTTTGGATGCCGGCGCACCCTTATCACACCGTTGGACCCGACTCCAGGCGTTTCCCCACTTTTGGACGCCGGCGCACCCTTACCACACCGTTGGACCCGACTCGAGGCGTTTCCCCACTTTTGGACGCCAGCGCACCCTTATCACACCGTTGGACCCGACTCGAGGCGTTTCCCGACTTTTGGACGCCGGCGCACCCTTATCACACCGTTGGACGCGACTCGAGGCGTTTCCCCACTTTTGGACGCCGGCGCACTCCTACAGCAACAGTGGATGCGGTGTAGAACATTTTCTTCACTCTAGGCCACGCCCTCGAATTTCGTTTCACACACACTGACACACACACGTGACAGACAGACTAAGCCCGTTATTATAAGTCATGATATACACATATCAGTGGCGGACGCAGAAAGTGGGCGGGAGGGGGGGCGTGGGGAGAAAAGTGGGGTCTCCGCCGTTTTGGGGACCCAGACGGAAAATAAAATTAATAATAATATTAATTATAATAATAAACAATAAATAAAAAATATATTAAAAATAATAATAAAAATAAACAATTAAAAATAAACTAACACAAGATTTTTATTTGTATTGTAAAGTAATTTCGAAAATTTGGCGACCCATTCTCGGGGGGGGGGCGCCCCCCCCCCCCCCCTGCGTCCGCCACTGATATATATATATATATATATATATATATATATATATATATATATAGGGAAAAGGCTAGGAGAGGAACGAAATGAGGAACCTAATAACAGCTACACTGGTCTTATTTCTATAACACATCATTCATGTGTGAACATGGCAATCGTTGTAACATGACAAACAGCTATGGAAACAGTTACCTGGTCATATGCCATAAATTTTATAGCAGATTCGGGCGCAATTTTAATTACATTGATGCCATTTCCTCTCCAAAACGATTTCACACCACCTTCGGCATGCAACAACCGTAACGACGACATTACACCAAGACGGTTCGTTCGCGTCGAGTGGACCTAAACGGACAAAAAAACTACATCGAAGTGAATAAATCTAGCAAAGCTGGTGTACCTGCATGAAAACTTTAAGCCTATCAAGAGGAGCGGTGCATGTCCTGGACATGCAGCCGGCAACACCCCCAGCAACTAAATGCCGCCACCACACACCGGATATCATTTCTTGGTCAGAGAAATCTTCTGGTACCTGGCTATCTTCACCTATATCTATGACCTGAAGAGAAAAAAATATTGGCAACATCAAATAAAAATAGAATGGTTGGAGCACTAACGAGATTATGACGCCAAAAGTCGACCATATCCTTTACATCAGAACTTGGGTAGAGCAGCATGAACTGTTGGAATTCTGACAGATCTACGGAGGATGTGCCCGACTGATCCATCCTAAACGAATAAAATCTCCAATAACAATAAAAACTCGCGAATATGAAAGGATGCAAGAAGTACGAGAGGGCCAGGCCTGCCTTGTGTGAGCAGTGTGAATTTTTGCATTCTTTTGTCACTGAGCAACGTGATGTAGTTAAAGTCCTTACGCGCAATCGGCGGAAAATTTTCGAGCGAGCCCAGCATGCGGCCATCTTGTGGCAGCGGTCCCCCGTCGTTCGTCAGGCTTCTGGCCTAAGTGAGTGTTTTTCCCTTTCTTCTTTCATTGAAGTTTATCTGAAGGTGTGAGGCCTGTGGGTGACCGATGTCGATCGGACGGCCCCGCATGCCTCATAAAAAGAATAAAAACAAGCATTTGGGGCATGCATGGGGAAAACGTGCAAAATATGAGGCATGCGGGGCCGTCCGGTCGACATCGGTCAGCCACAGGCCTCACAGCTTCAGATAAACTTCAGTTAAAGAAAAAGAAAAACGCTCACCTGGGCCAAGAATATGATGAACGACTGGGGACCGCTGCCACAAGAGGGCCGCGCCGCGCACGCGCCGCATGCTGGGCGCGCTCGAAAATTTTCCGCCGAGTGCGCGTAAGGACTTTAGAGGAATAACTCACGTCTGTAATCTACAGAAGTGAATTTACAGTCCAATTGCTGCTTGTAGTCAAGTTTTACGAACTGTCAAGAAGTTTTCATTCTGCAGGGTACTAGGCAAATCTCTAGGTTATCATGTGTACGAAGATAAAAGCATTACAGAAAATTTCTGGAAAATGGCAAGGAAAAGTCGAGAAGCTGTTGAAAGAAGCTTAAATGAGCGTAAGTTGGATGCTACAGCAGGAGTGTTGATCAGCACTCAACTGCCATCAGAAAAATTTTGCAAAAAACACAGCAGCAAAAGTAACTGTTCAACGAGAACAATAGATAACATTCCATAACACAAGAGGAACTTCGAGAAACTATGTTTAACTCACTTATGCAAGATGTCTCGAGCTTTTCTGTCATCAAGAGGGATCCCAAGTTCATTGCAGAAAAGCTTTATCTCCCGAACATCGATCAATCCTGGATCAAAGAAAAAGCACTTAACCTTAGAAACACAACGGTGCATACACTAACCATCATTGTTCTTGTCTAGGTCCTGGAATATGACTTCTAACGTCTTCTCGTGTTCAACCACGTACTTGACAAAATCTCCAAAGTTGATATTACCATCATCTCCGTGACTGATGCGAGCCATAAGTTTCTTTCAATATCATGAATAAATTTTCTTGAGGCTAACGTGTCCAACATCAATATAGATCTTTCACAAACCGGTGCCAATCGTGAAGGGATGTGTGGCATTTCGTGTTTCAGGGCTGCTGTCAAGTCTCTGATGTCAACCGTCCCATCATTATCAATATCCAAGCGTTCATACAGTTCCCTTAGTCTGGAGATGAGAAATTATATATGACTAGAACCAGCAATAAAAAAGGATTTAAACAAAGCAAAGGACGAGAAATAATTGCGATTCCTGCAGCAATCTGCCCACCTTTTCTCTTTTTCGGGTGAGAGGCCTGATAGAGCGGCATGAGTAGCTATAGCAGTCTCCTTAGGTATTGATCCCTGAAGAAGAAGAATGAAAAAAAAAGAAAGCATGAAACAATTTCGCCTAAAACAGATAGAAAAAGAGTCGAAATTTGTAAGACTGTGGGCAATTTTTTAAGAAATTCAATCTGTCATTCAAAGGAACGAGAACTGAAGGCTCGAATATAGTTTAGATTTCGCTGATGGTCGCGCTTAGCAGCTTAGGGAGGCTATAAGCTGCGATGTTGGTTTCATCATGTTACGGTTCCTTCAATATTTACATATACAGAAATTGTGGATGTTCATTTTGAACCATGAACTCTGCTTACTCGCACAATCATACATATGCACATCCTTTGTCTTACAACATCTGCGGGGTTGTTTTGGAACCATGAGGAAATAATGATGGATTTCAGCAACAAAAACGAAGGAGGAAAAGGAGACACACAATGGCATCACATTACATGTGGTGAAAGGAGTCTGTTTCTAATACACAAAAGCAATTTATTGAAGGAGAAAACCATATGTTTCTGGGACATTGAAACCATTTCTAAGCTGACAGCAGAAAAAAATTCCGTCACTGCAGGTACCGACTCAAACTTCTGTCGGTTATTTACCAACATTTCTCGGGTCGTCGTTGAACAGTAAAAAAAACAAAGTTAGAAATCCTTACATGAATGGTAAATACAAGAACAGCATGTTTTAGCGGTATCGAAGAAACCACCAGTAGGTTGTAACACTCTTGTAGTATTCTGCATCTGTTACGATGAGGATATACCCAATGTGAACAATAGCACCATGCGTCACAGTCGCTTGATCGACAACGATTTTGATGCGTATTGACTCTGGGTGGGGCACACCGCAGCCACACCAGCGACATGTAGCCCGTATAATCACTAAGTACAAAATCCAAACCCCCGAGCGACAGCGATGCAGGGTTTAATACTCTGTGTGTTGTATAGCAGAACGCTTACTGTCGTGATGTCTTTCTTCTATCAAAGCGTAGAAGAGGCAAAAACAATGCCTATATAATCGCGACAATCACAGTGGGGGTGCGCGACATCTTGAACACCAGTGCCCTACAGTGGACGGCAATGGCGGTGGCCCATCTGCGGCCTCGAGAAGGACGCAGCGCAAGCGCGCCGCGCGCGAAGGGACCGTTGTCGTCTGCTGCTGGAATGCTATTTCTACTCGCTTTCTTCCCGATTTGGTCAAGAATCCTTAAAATCGGGCAGAAAAGCTCTAGATATAGCATAACAGCAGCAGAAAACATTGTTTACGACGCGGGCGGCGCGGTTGCGCTGCGTTCTTCTCGAGGCCGCAGATGGGCCACCGCCATTGCCGTCCACTGTACATTCTCCAGAATATAGGGCATGACTGGGTCATTGTCCCCACAATCCCTGCCCTACTTTCGTTGGCTGCTCCGCTAATTACAGTGGGGCAGCTAAGAGGTCACCGCCACAGCCAGGGCTCGCTTAACTGCAAGAATCTGGTCGAGATGTGACTAGCAAGAGCAAAAATTGTGCACTACATTTGAGTTGCGCGCAAGAAAATTACCGTTTTCGTGCTCTCAAATGTGGAAGACGTATACTCTGTCGCCGAGTACAACCCAGATCCTGGAACGGGGAAAACTTGGCTGTGGCGATGACCTCGTTGCTGCCTCACTGGAATTAGCGGAGCAGCCAACGAAAGCAGGGCAACGACAAATGAATCTGGGGCAGTGACCCAGCCGTGTCCTATATTCTGGAGAATGTAGGGCACTGGTGTTCAAGATGTCCGCCTTTCTCATAGTGGATGTAAAGACTGAAAGTTTTTCGCCTTATGTTTTAGTTCCGCAAATTTGATGAAGCTCGCTTGCGTTATGAAAAGTCATAGAGGGAAATGTATGTGCTCAAAGTGAATCATCAGCGCTTAACAGAGTAGATCTCATTTCCGATCTCTTCCGTACATTTCATTGATCGCTCAGATCTTACAAACAATCGTGGACTTCAGCATCGTATCTGCTCAGCATTTCCAAAAACAGTGAAAACTTATTAACAGCAAAACATAAAAAGCAGAACGCACGAGCGATGAGAACAGTTCAAACACAAGTCGTGAGCATGAGTAGCTAAGGAATGACAATTATAGTTCTAATTGTAACCTAACTGCGTTCCTGACTACAGATATGCGGGAACAAAATATTTGAAAAGCGGAAGGCGTAGAGCCCACACTAAAAAACTCTTGAAACACCAAATCTCACGAAATTGAGCTGAACTGGCATAAATACCTATGCTAGAAACTCATGCTCTGTCAGGAAATGGAGCAGAGATTTTCAGAATAGCTGACTCTTGTATTTGGATTTTTACTCTCTTTTATTTTATATTGTTTGAATTATTTTGTGTCAAAGTTGTTATTTAAAGAGTTAGTTTATAAATTTTTGGTGGATTATTTGGCTAAAAATGTAATTTGTAAAGTTAAAAATTTTGAATTTATAGATAATAATTTAAATAGATTCGGTTATATAGGATTTAATTTTTTAGGTGTGGGGGAAATTCCTTATTATTCACAGGAGTTATGAAGCCGGTATACAGTAGAGACTATTTCTACATATTTAATTCGGCTCCTTGGCAAGTGTCAAGGCTGGCAGCGTTCATCGCTGGACCCGTATACTCATGAACGCTGCGGTCTTTCGAACACTGTGTTGAGGAAGAGTTTGGAATAGGTTGCTGGTACAGCTTAACAACACTCCGTCCCCTATCAGTGCTAATATTCTGTCAGTGTTCTACTCTTGTCTTTATCACATTTCGGGCATTCCTACTTGGTGCCATGCGTTTGCAATTGCGAATTTGTTCAAGGATTTTCAGCACAGATTTTAGATTCTAGCACGCTCAAGTTCGGTCTGGTACCCAGTCGGAATGCCCACAATGCGATAAAGACGAGAACAGAACACTGACAGAATAATGGAGCAGTGGCAGATGACGGAAAGGTGTTCAACCGAACCAGCTATCTAATCCAAACTCTTCCCCAACGCAGTGTTCAAGACCGCAGCGTTCGGGAGTAGATAGGTACTGCGGTGACCGCTGCCAGCCGTGGCGTGGCGGCCAAGGAGCCGAATTAAATATGTAGAAATAGTCTCTACTCCGGTATACTCCGCTCAAATGGCACCTTGCCTTCGCCGCTCGGGCGACATCGATTTCAATACATGTCGATTATCGATGAGAGCGCAGAAGCGAGGTCACGACCAAAATCGATGTTTATCGGAAGAAATGTCAAAGTGCAACAATGACAGAGGATGATATACTTACTGTGGAGAACAGGAGCAGCATAAGCTTCTTCCCCCCCCCCCCCTTCCCCCACCCAAAAAAAGAGAGATAATTCTGTGAAAAGGGTAAAATACTTCGCATCAAGAAAACGTCGCAGGTGCGGAACGGTCCCACACAATGAATTTTCTAAGGAACAAGTACTTGTTCTCATTTCGCCACCACTAGAGCCCGGACGGGAGAAGCGCCGGTGGAGTGAAAAATAGAAAATACCACAGAACACTGCCTCCGCAAACATAACTAGTCCGACAAGTTGTCACATAGGCAACATACCTGAATGAGAGGTGTGTGAGCGTGCTTCACAGGCGTTTGCAACAAAGGCTTCACGTTCTTCACTTGAGCGGTCAGCTCGTGAGCATCAACAACGGTGTCGACTAAACGAGGCTACTTCCAGCGCATATAAAAGTGACGAATATAAAGTTAAATGCTTTCACAAATGAACAAGACCTAGTCCATGCTTTCGAACTCTTGTCGGTTTTCGTGACGAGGAAGATGGTTCTGATGCAGGGCGGCATGGATTGTGAGCTGGATCCGATGAAGAGGAAGCATGTGCCACTCTTGAAAACCTTGAAATGTTAAAATATTAGCAATATAATAGCAGAAATAATAAAGCAACCTTAAACAATGGCCTCACCGGCATAGGATGCTGAAATCGATCATGTTCGGTGCTCCGGAGACAGTCGTGAAGACTGTAGCCCATTTAAACCCAAGTGGTGGTTAGAAAACAACAATAATTTGAGGATCGCAGCTGAAGGAAGGCATTAGAGGACAGCTGGCAACACAAGTTGTACAAATGTAACACTAAAATATTCGAAAAAAAAGGAGATAGCCACAACAAAGTGCGTATCACCATCCTAAAACAACACTTCCAAAAAACAAATTATAAGTAAGGATTTTAAGAAAAAGACAACACTAGTGCAGTACGTTTCCAGGTCCGAACTAATGTGACCTGAGTGTCAACACGTCCAGGTGACCACCACTACTCCAAAGCGTAAGGTATGATGTGGACTGTGTAAACACACACACACACACACACACACACTACACATGAGCTCACGACATCCTAATATTCCGTGTTCAATTACAATATTCTCAAGCTTCTGTGGTCAAGTGCCGCTTCTTTCTTCAAAATTTTCTGTTTATTGGAAACGAGGAAATTGGGGAAAAGGTTGGGCTTATTTCAGAACTCTTTCATTGTACTATCTGTCTTCCGCAGGAGCCAGTGTAGTACTGGTTTTGACTCGTATCTAAATCTACAACCGGCTGCGAAAGGCGCGCCCCATGGACCAGCGCCAATGCGGCGCGAAATTTGAATAAGGGCAGCGGAACACGTGGCCAAAACGCGATTTCACTTACAAGAGGAAGGATCTCTTGATTTTGCTTGCAGATTCGATTGCAGATAGCCAACAGAAACGTCAATAAAGTGCCAGTGCTTAATATTTTGCAATTAGACCAGTGATTAAAGCGAAACCTCGGACGGAGAACAGTTTTATGGTGTGTACTGAATATAATGGCTGTTAAACTTACTTGAAAGGTCGGTGAAAAGGGAGTTGGGGGGGGGGGGGCACTCCTCTGAAGCCTAAGCCTTAGGGTTAGGCTTAAACGCATGCTTAAGCATAGGATTAGGCTTAGGCTTAGCTTAGGCTTAGGCTTAGGCTAGTGCTTTTACTTAGGCTTACAAGGTAAAGCCTATGACCTTTTATAGGGTGGCCCCCCCAACTCCCTTTTCGCCGAAAGGTCTCCTCCGAATGTTTCTTGTTTTCCTTCTACTCCTACTACTTATAAATAAATAAATAAATAAATAAATAAAATACTACTTCTTTTTCTGTCTTCTCTTTCCTCTGACTCCCCTGTCACCGTTTTTTCCTACTTTTTTTCCCTCCTATTGTGTCTTCTTGTTGTTTCTTTCCCTATTGTTTGTTTTTTTGTTTCTTTTCCTTCTCGTCATGTTTTCTTTGTTTCTTTTGCATGCTACTGCTTCGTTTTTATTTTCTCTTCTTACCTATCAGTGGTTTTTCCTTCTCCTTCACCACTTTATTTCATATTTTCCGGAAGGGGGCACCTAGTTACCCGAGACGGTCTGCTGTATGGATCGGCTGCAGCAAATATTCTCTTGCGCAGAACTATCTCTGGACTGTCACGGAACTTCAAGATCCTCGCTTCATATAAGAAATGGTGAAATTAAGGATTCAGGAAGGAAAATGAAGTCCAGGGTGAATTGTAATCGATAGTAGTCATAACGAAGAGATTCTTCGAAACATAAAGATGTTGAGACGTTTTCAGTTACTTTAGTTAAGCCGCTTGCATTTGATTAAAAAGTGGTATGCATTCGTCGATCAGTGGGACCTTCGCAAATACACGCAGTATCCTAGAAAATCGAAAGATTTTACAGCTTGTAAAAAATTGAGGAAGTGAAACAATTCTATCAATTGGTCATGGCCATCACGGCACCAAAAGAAAGGCACTGCGATGCTGTTCTAATGCCTGCAGTAACGGTGGAGCGCGCTCGCTTACCCTTGTGTCAGACGCCATGGGTAACTAAGAGCCCGCCCGCCATTTCGTGCTTATGCTCTTCAGTCGAATTCTACGTGAATGAAGCGAATCATAAAATGGTGTAATATGAATTCAATCAAAGATGGAATCGACAGTAGACTTGTACAACCGACTATCAATTTGTTTGAAGAATGATTCATGGTAATACATTTTAAACTAGGGAGTTTCTTGAGTGGATTAAGACTTCAGACCTCCGACGAGTTCAGTCATTTCTGACAAAGTACGAATAACAACCTTTCTCACAAGCCAAGTAGATTTTGTTCACAACGACCCTGCTGCATGCAGCACGTATCCAGATCCGACATGGAGCATGATCACGTCGAAGCCAATCTGCACATTGAGCCGCATTTTCCTCGTCATGCATCATACTATCTGGCAAACTGTGATGTACAAGAGAAACAAAGAAGAAAAACTACTGGTAGGAAGCTCAGACAAGAAAGAGAAACAAAAACGAAGCCGTAGAATGCAAAAGAAACAGAGGAAACATGATGAGAAGAAAAGGTAACAAAAAAAAAACAAACAATAGAGAAAGAAACTACAAGAACACACAATAGAAGGGAAGAAAGTAGGAAAAAATGGTGAAAGGGGAGTCAAAGGGGAGAGAAGGCAGAAAAAGAAGTAGTAGGAGTAGAAGGAAAACAAGAAACATTCGGAGGAAACTTTTCAATTAAGTTTAACAGCCATTTTATTCAGTACGCACCATAAAACCGTTTTCTGCCCGATGTTTCACTTTAATCACTGGTGCAATTGCAAAATATTAAAGGCAGAGGTCCACCTCATATTCGTGGTTGAGCTAATGGCTGATTCTGCATCTCCTCGACATGCTGATTCCAGCGGTGTACATGAATTGTCCCAAAACGGTCTTTAAACCCGTTTTCTGGGACGGGGTCTGTAACAGTTTGCTAACCCGAGTTGACGTGTGAAGCCGTTGATCTTATCGATTGAACACGCCAAGACTCGTTGGCCACCGCGGCAGCCGTGGCAGTCAGCCAGCACAGCAATCGGATTTTTGGAGCGATCCGCCTCCGGGCTCCAAACATGTAGCCATTTCGACCGCTTCAAAAATGGGGCTTTTGTCACTTTTGAGTCTGCTGATGTATAGTGGAGTCGTTTTGACAGTGCGTTGTCCGCGGCAGCGGCCCTGCTGGCATTGGGGCACGCGGTGCGGTCGGTCAAAAGTTGATCCACGATGGATCCGGCTTCTTTGACGAGTTTTATCGTCTGTTCCCTTCTTCATTTGTTCTTAGAGCTGAGGAAGAATAATATAAGAGGAAACAAGCGATAAAACTGTCCAAAGATACCAGATCAATCATAGGTCAACTTTTTGACCGACCGGGCTGCGTGCTCCAATGCCAGGGAGCCGCTGTCGCGGAAAACGGGGTGTAGGTCGTATGGCGCGATTCTTCGGGTGCCACTATAGAGAGACTGAGTCAGTAGCGCGCTACTACCACCCGATTACGGTCATGCATCGCGGCTTGCGTGGATCTGCCTGCAACTCGTCCGCCGCTATTATCCGACAACGGAGGAGAGCCTACGGAGTTGCAAATAACTCTACGTAACAAAACCCTGCAATAAGGTTTCACTTCTACATATACGCTGCGCTTTTGTATAGAATTGATGGTGTTTTGAAAAAAAAAAAACAAATCTTTACATAGGTCAACTTAACGTCAGGTATTCAACCTCAGTAGGAGTCATTCCTAGCACCCCTGAAATGCTCAAGAACATCAGAAAGCCACAAGTTCGCGTAATTCAATTACTCAGCAGTTTGGAAGATCTTCGTATTAGAAATATCTATTGGGATGTTCCAGAAAACTTCCTATCTAACAGTGTCTTCATTGGGGTTCCGTAGAAATTTCTTTGTTTTGACAGTACATTTCACTTGGTTATTCAGATGAGCTTTATGTCCAAAACTATCGTCCATGCGTATACCGAAAAAACCCCTAGTACCGTTAGTTCAAGGTTCTTCTCTACGGTCGGATGATGACTGGATGGACGAGTTGGTCTGTAAGGCTGATCAAGGCAAACCGCGCGTGACCGCAACCGGGTGGTAATAGTGCGCCAGATCCCGTCTGTCCATAGTGCCACCCGAAGAATCGCGCCATACGACCGCCTCCCCGGAAAACGCACTGTCAGAACGACTCCACTATACATTACTGGGATCAACATGACCAGAAGGCCTAGGATATGTCTTTAACTCCAACAACGGAATGAGGTGGCCCCCTGCCTTTAAGCACTGGCACTGTATTGACGTTTCTGTTGGCTATTTGCAAGCGAATCTGCAAGCAAAATCAAGAGATCCTTCCTCTTGTAAGTGAAATCGCGTTTTGGCCACGTGTTCCGCTGCCCTTATTCAAATTTCGCGCCGCATTGGCGCTGGTCCATGGGGCGCGCCTTTCGTAGCCGGTTGTAGATTTAGATACGAGTACTGGTTTTGGCTCTCCCCCCTCCGGCACAACTCAGAATAGAGTTTTACCTATCATATCAAAGCGCCGAACATCCCATGTGGTTCGGTGTGTGACGAGAAATTCTTGACAAACCTGCAATTTCTCGCTATTTTTGTTGCTCTCAAACATCTCGATTTGGATCCTATAAGATATTCACAGGAGCATTTGCAATTGGTTGGGGATTATAGGGTTTTCCTCTTCTTCTTCCCTGGACTGTCCCATTTTTGAATTACTTCCTGTTAAAGGCAGCAGGAGCTGAAGTCCTCGACTCCGTGCTGAGCTGTTGGTGATGAAGTACAAACTCAGCACATCATAAATGTGAAACGAACACAGACAATGATGGCTTACCTGCAGAGAAAATGGAACATTCGTCGAGAATACGCCTGGCCGTGTTCGCGCGCGGACGAGTTTTCCCCGGCGCAAAAGCTATTGCGGTGCGTGGTTTGGCGCAAAGGGAAAACGAAATGCATTCAATTCACAGGGTTTCATGGCGGGACTCGGCCAAAACCACGCGCCGCAATGGCTTTCGCGCCGGGGAAAACTCGTCCGCGCACGAACACGGCCAGGCGTGTTCACGACGAATGTTCCATTTTCTCTGCAGGTAAGCCATCATTGTCTGTGTTCGTTTCACATTTATGATGTGCTGAGTCTGTACTTCACCACCCGCAGCTCAGCTCAGAGTCGAGAATTTCAGCTCCTGCTGCCTTTAACACTTTTATTCATCATAGCGCGGAAACTGCCGCGAATAGTGTTGCTTTCGAAAAACGCAAACAGTTCCGCAGGTGTTGACTTGTTCTATGCAAACAGGGTGCCTTCTCCATCTTCTAGGTTTCGACTATCCTAGGATACCCTTCACTCAATGGAAATTTTCAGTAACAACCGTGTTATTCTTAATTCCTTCAACCCCTTGCAATAAAAATTATTTGCATATTCACCCAACACTCTATGTAGTGTAAGAGTGGAAGAAATGAACGCGAATTCCCCCTTTGTCCCACGTGGCGCAGCTAGTCAAGACTTTGATTGTCGTCAGTGTGTTAAATCCTAGTTTCTCATTTCCATGCGCATGAACACCTGGTCCGCCAATCTGGACATTTCTTGTCGCTTTCAAGACAAAGAAAACCAAGCGCATGTGCGGCGTATTCTAGGTTTACCTTTGACATAAGGGTAGATGCGAAAAAGAAGCTAAAATATCATAGTTTTACCATATTTTCCCATGATTAACCTTCTTTATCTATTGTTTGCTCGCTCTGCTACTGTCTTTTTCACGAATTTTGCCACTTGGTCGGCTGCCAAGATGAGGTAAGTCTCGCCACGTTGTTATAGGCGAAACATGTTTTGGCGCGCTTTCAGCTATCGATCGTCGATTGAAAGCGGGAAATTACATGATTTGGCGTGTGATAAAATGTGCCTTGTGTAATTAAACAAAACACATTGAATTGCTCTGATTTTTGGAACAGACAGTATCTGTCCTTTCCCTCCCACCTTCTCTATCGCTACGACGTAATAAGTTTGCTAACTTGGTTGAACTGGGTGTTCTTGAGAGATAAAATACCTTGAAGTTGATTTTCCGACTAAGTGCTTCTAAGCATTAATTTATTTGATGAGGCATCTAAATACTTTGATTAAATGTGATCTCGACAAAGACACAATTAAAGACAAGTCCGCAACGTCTTCAATATTATCCTTCCAAAACCCATAAAATAATAAAAGGGAGGGCGCATTCGACCATTTCCATTTTCCTACCAAAGACGGTCAGGATTATTCGGCGAGTGAGATGGTGCTAACGGTATGCAAACCTTCTGCGTTACCTACTCGTCCACTCGCTCATACCATTCATGACGCATGAATTCTTGTAGCAGCGCGATAGAAAATCTTTGACGCACTCCTCTGAGCTTCTCACGACCGGTGGGTAAGAATGATATACATACATCAACATCATCTTAGGCAATGCTTCCAAACATGAATGTCCTCTTTCGATCTCCGGGGTTAGCCTCGTGCTCTACTCTGATTGGTTTTACATTCCCTTCAGGGGCTTAAATCACTCAGGTAAAAAAAATTCCAGTAGATTATGTGCTTTCGAGCAGATTTCGCTTATTTTTCGCCGGAATATTTCCCGATTTCGCCCGAAAATTACACGTAAATCTCTGGAAAATAGGCGAAATCCACTGGAATTTACCCGAATTCCGCCCAAAAAAAAATAAGCGAACTCTGCTGAAAAATACGCGGGAATTGCTGTGACATCAGCTGATGCGATAGGTCCCAACCGGGGTCTGCGGGCACGCAGTGCTGCGCAGCCGTGGGCCCAGAGCAAAAATGCTGCACTCAGGTGAACATATCCGGGTGCAGGTGGTTACGTCGACCACCCTTAAAGGCAGCAGGAGCTGAAATCCTCGACTCCGAGCTGAGCTGCAGGTGATGAAGTACAGACTCAGCACATCATAAATGTGAAACGAACACAGACAATTATGGCTTACCTGCAGAGAAAATGGAACATTCGTCGCGAACACGCCTGGCCGTGTTTGCGTGCGGACGAGTTTTCCCCGGCGCAAAAGCCATGGCGGTGCGTGGTTTGGCGCAAAGGGAAAACGAAGAGCATTCAATTCACAGGGTTTCATGGCGGGACTCGGCCAAAACCACGCGCGGCAATGGCTTTCGCGCCGGGGAAAACTCGTCCACGCACGGACACGGCCACGCGTGTTCGCGACTAATGTTCCATTTTCTCTGCAGGTAAGCCATCATTGTCTGTGTTCGTTTCACATTTATTATGTGCTGAGTCTGCACTTCACCACCCGCAGCTCAGCTCAGAGTCGAGAATTTCAGCTCCTGCTGCCTTTAAAGGCAGTGTCCAGGCAGAATCTTCACTATTGGTACCCAAAACCGATCCAGTGCCCACTCCGCCCCTTCGAAGATTTCGTGAAAACATGTTAGGTCATGCCTAAGATTGCAAAAACATGTTTTACTGTCCAACACTCTGGTCCCTCTCTATTCTCTTATGTTGCGGATGGAACTCACACCAACATGTGCTCACTTCTTGAACATGCATAGTTAAATTTGACAGGTTTTTAGTCAGCATCAATCCGGAATTTCGCCCCAAATTTCGGAAAAAAATGGTCACTAGTAGAAATACTGGTGGAAAAAAGCAAAAAAACAATCAAGAAGATGTCCCTCAGGATCATCTGTAGCAATATTTAGCTGGTTTGTCCAAAAGTTGGAGAGTTCAAGAAACCTTATTGCCTCCTTTTCATTTTGCACCGGACAACTCGTCCACATCGTAACTTTCCACCTTCTAAAGATCACAAATTTGAAGGTTTCTACGGGTAAAATCTATACAGTTGCAATCAGCTCGTCGAGTAGAGTAACAATATGGTAGAATTGAAGTATCGAAATTTTTGCCTGGACACTGCCTTTAAGTGCGATTCTGAAACGAGATTACTTCTGCAGTACATCCAGTTGACGTGCTCCGTAGATTCCGTTGGTGAATATCTCTCATGTTAGCATGGTTTATTTATATGCATCATATAAATTTACAAAGCTTTTTGGTAGTTATGATGAGTGAGTTTTTGAGGCGTAACCCATTTCTGAAGGTGGAAAAGCAACGGCAATAATTAGTGAAAAACGAATTTACCAGAAAAATAAACGAAAAATACGCGAAATCTACTGGAATTTACACGAAGTGCAGTTTCCAGTAGATTTCGTTTATTTTACGTGTAAATTTCAGTGGAATCTACTGGGATCGAGAAAATTGCGAAATCTACTGGAATTTTTCCACCTGAGCATGTTTCTGTATTTCTACTCCAGACGACCTAAAACTTCACGTTCTTTTATTATGCAGTCCAGAGAATAGCGTTGTTATTCAACTCCTGAATACCTTATTTTATATTTAATTTCAACTCATTTTCTTAAAGTGTAGCCTGTCTCAGGAGCGGCGATTGTTTAATGCTCCAGCATAATGCCTGTTTTTCTCTTTTATATCTTTGAATTCTGCGCATCTTCCTACATCCTTCTCTCTTCTTCTCTTCTGCTACAGTGTAAATGAAAAACATGGGAGTACAACAACTTTGGCTTTAACAGAAGTCTAGTTCCTCCGATTGATCTTACTTCCAGTCGATTCAACAGTTCGAACCACTCCAACACGCTTAGTCTTAGACAGTTTGATCGACTTGTAATTTATGCTTTTTTGAAAAAGAAGAAAGTAGTAGAACCTCACTGTATCAAAAACACGTGGTGACACAAAATTATAGCAATGTCATAAGCGTTTTCCGTGGACGCAGTTTTGCTTTTGACAACGACACAGCATTTATAGTAGTAAGCAAAAATGTTGCAACTTTCGCTTTTTCGTCCATAACTTTTTTATGGCGTTGATTTAAGGTTCAAACTTTTGAGGAAGTTATAGATGCTCGTGTGGGAGAAAGAAATGTGTTACCCTGACTTCTTAAAATGACCCTAGGTGTCTCTAGAATTTTTGTAAAAAGTCGTTCTGATTCAAGACCACCTTTCTAGTTTCCCTTTATATGAATCCTTCTCAGCGTCTAGCATGAAGTCAGTTAAAATGGGCGAAAAGGCGCCTATCCTCATTTTTCTGTCTATAGAAGACTAGAACAAGTCCGGATGCACTCGCCCAAACCACTCCGCAGGATCGCTCGCATTGAGAGCAGCGATATGAATAGAATGTGTGGATGCACAGACAATCAGACTGTAAGGGTATGGCCCATGTAGAAGTTATTTATTTATTGGTTTTATTATTATTATTATTATTTATTGGTAAGTGATAACTAGCTATCGCCTACCGCACCTACATGTCTGTATGAGATAAAGTTCTCGTTATTTGGTTCTAGCATAACATTGAACAACTGTTGCCTACTAGCACGATAGGAATAAAGCGTGTATCAAAAGTATAGGGACATCCTGATTTTCACACATAACGAAATTCACTTTGTTCTAATCGGTCTGATTTTCCGTCCATTCGATTCATCGGATCAAGAAACCCTAAGACATTTCGTTTCAATCAATAGGATCGACTCACTGGATTTTTATAATCTTTTGAAGAGAGAAAGTCAGAAATTCCTCGTATCAAAAGTACAGAGGCAGTTGCTGTTGAGTGATAGTTTTACTCGGAAACAAAATCACCAAAAGGTGGATTGATAACCAATTGGTAATCCTTCGTTTATTGCCACTTCAAACGTCCTACTAGCCGCGCTGTAGAAGTTGTTGCTGGCGAGAGCAATCTCCAGGTTGCTTCAAACACCAGAATTGGCTCTTTTGAGTTCTTCTAGGGAGATGTCCTAATTGATTCGAGCTCAGACCCGTCCATTAGGTGTTAACATAAGTCCTTGCGCTTTTTTTCGGATGCAGTTTTCTCCACCTATTTGTTCTCTTTTTGAAATAGTTCATGTATGATTCGGAAGCGCTGTTTTTGCTCTACAAGGATGTCTCAAGCAGCTTTCATCGAACCGACAGTTTACTTGAGTTTACCGCGAAGTGAGCAATGAGTCCATGAAAAACGGCGCAAACGACAGCTGCCTATCCTGGCATTCAGTTGAAGCTTGAAAGACCATCAAAACTGACCAAGCGACCTGTGCTAAGTAAGAAAGGGATATTCCGCTCAAAATGACCGGTTATCAGTGACATACTAAGCTCAAAGAAGACATATATGGTCTCAAAGGCCAACCACTTCGAGCGAACAGATTTCTTTCAAGACCTGGGAATTGCTCCGGAGGAATCGTATGGTATAGATGGACATTATACCTCTCAAACTGTCAAATAAATGAGGTCACTCTGCTAAAAGAATCCAATCGCAATGGTCTAGTCATCTTACCCCTGATAATGTCAGACCCCACCCTTGCCAGCATCGCCAGACTGGCCCTCCAGTAGTTCCATTCATGATTTTATACCGTGTTTAAATACTACGGAGCATACACGTTCAAACGGTATTGGGTGCTTCCTGATCCCTATTGTATTAAGAAAGCAAATGGTGTTTTACCTCGATTTGACGTTGTTCTTCTAAAGCTTAAAAATTAAGGAATTCAACAGTTCTGTGAAACCGGATGAAGATAATGTTGTAGAGGAAGGAAAGCGCTTTCAGGACTTATACAGCACGTTACGAAAAATAGCAATATGGTGGAGAAAATCGCAACTGGAAAAAGAGCAAGGACTTCTGTTGACCCCTTATAGAAATAACCATCAAGAATTCATCATTAGGAAAAGCTTTGCAGAGCTGGATTGCTGATCCAGCCCTCCTCCTTGAGTGAGCTGAGTTACGCTTAGTTGGGGTGATTCTAATGGATGGCTGTATTTTCTTTCATGAAGATGAAGTTCTGATAACGGTAACACTGCACTCGTGTCACTGGGACATCTCTGAAGTTTTGGCAGAGCTCGTTGAGCTACAATCTGCATGATCCGAATGCACGGGGCTGGCTACACCATGCTCGTAGTTGCGTCCCTAACCGCGCAATCATCGCACTTGAAGTTCATTCCTAAAAATCTTAATTAATGCATTTGTCCTTGTTGGAAAAAGGTTATGTAGATTAGATCTGCATCCTGGTCTTTAGGCAAGAAGCCAGCCTCATCCTGGAGAAGGATCCTAGGAAGTGATGCTTGCAGAGATTGGGATGCCACAACGAGTATGATGTTCGCGATCCTTCGCCTTCCAGCCATGGTGAAAGTGGCTGAATAACCTCTGGCCGAGCCTTGGCGATGTCTTATCACTACTGCTGAGACGATGTTGTCGACTAAACTCCATTCCCACACGAAAAAATCAAGTCATGCTTGTGAGTTGACCCACCCGATGATGGCAAATCTCACAGGAGCTCTACGATTTGGGGCAATTCGGGGCAACATCCGTGCTTTCGAAAACTAATTCCCATGTTCCGATGCAAAATGTGGTAAAGACTATTTTTAGGCAGATGCGCCTACAACAGATTGTTTTTTAGATGAAGTCATCGAAAATTCTGTTGTGGGTGCAGTCTGGAGATTAACCTCACCAGCAACAACTTCTACAGTCTGGCAAGCAGGACAGCTAAAGTGCCATTAAACAAAACAGTACTACCTGGTTATCAATCCACCTTTTGTTGAATTTTTTTCCGAGGAAAACGGTCACTCGATAGCAAGTGTCCCTATACTCTTGATACAAGAGATTCCCGAATTTTTCTCTTCAGAAAATTGTAAAAATTCTGTGACTCAATCTTATTGAGTGAAACCATACGTGAGAGTTTCTCGATCCGGTGAATCGAATGGGCGAAAAATCAGACCGATTAGAAGAACGCGAGCTTCGTTAAATGGCGTTAATCAATCCCGTCACGAGGGATGCGCCACGCATTCGACTTCATCTGAGCATCGTAGAGGCGTTGAATGCGTATGTGCCCTGTACAATGACTTGCGGGGGGCACCTGATGTACCAAGTCAGTGCTTCATCCTCCCAGACTCCTCTGGTACCAATTTATCGACCCCGGAGGGATGGAAGGCTTGGTTGGCCTCGGGCGGGATCGAACCATCGATCGTGTGCGTGCGCAGCGAGCCTTTTACCACTGCGCCACACGCGCCGACTGTCTGTCGAGCTTCGTTATATGCAGAAATTAGGGTGTTCCTATACTTTTGATACACAATGTATAGCAACAGATCTAGTTGCCACCACAACAATATTAACAAAAGTCAGGTATCCATGGTCCAATTACCTTGTTACCACACAGTTCAGAGTGAATGCTTTCCACCCCTCTGTGCACATATTCCAGTTGGTAAAAAAATCTGAAAATTTCATTTTCTTTTCTTTCTTTTCTTCTGCCGATTTCGAGTTGTCCGTAATCCGCGCAAAGATGGAAGTTCTCAAAAAAGATTTTATTCTGGCTCAGTCGAGTCATGTTTCAGATGGCGGTTTCGTTCAGCTCCTGGAAAGAGTTAACAAGTATTCTGGACGCCGATAAAAAGCTGCTGAAAAAGCCTAATTTACCGCTGATGATAAATCAGCTTAATTCGCTGAGTCTCCGAATGCAGTAAGTTGACTCTCAGCTGTGTTGTAGTCCATCGAATAACGCAACGTTTTGTTGAGTCCTTCGTGTCCGTATACGGAAGTCGTGAAAATTCGTGGTGTTCAATAGTGATACTTATTCGTGGGAATCGAGAAATCGAAATTCCGGGGCTTAAGGTGCAGTCAGCCTTAAGGCTTCGATCGGGGAGGAAGAAGGAGTAGCTGAATCACTATCACAACAGCTGTGCTGATGGAAAAATAAGTAACAGTATCATTTGATGTGTTGAAGTTAACCCACTTACGAGCGCGCCCGTTTTTACATTTTCTGAGGTTCTGGCTCCTTTCTCTGCTCCAAATATTCTATGAAAATTCCAATAGAGATCTTCATAATCATCTTGGCTAAGAAATATCATCAAGTTACCATCTAAAAAACACTGACATCAGGGCTTAATGATCTCTCAAAGTGAGAAAAGGACGCGGATCACCGGCCAGCCGCGCGGTCGTCAATAGGTTAAAATGAGCAGCCTCGAAATGGTAGTTTCGAATGTCTTCCGAAATAATTTGACCATAGGTGGAATAGTGGTGAGCATGGGTCTTTGAAAGTGAAGGTTGAACGTGAAAATCGGAGGTCCAAAAGTGAAGGTTGCCTACCAAATAGTGGGCGTCAACCGGGGGGGGGGGGCTTATTTTTGTTGTGTTTTTTGTAGTATTTCTATTTTGTTGTAGTTTTTTTTTGCAAATAATTTTTATGACTCCTTCGATTTTGCACACAATATTTCTCAGAATCGAGAGGAGCCAGGCTTAAGGCCGTTCACACATGGATAGTAGAGGAAGAGTAGTAGGTAGAAATCTCTGAAGAACGCTGATCGGAAAACGGACTGGAAAATTTCTATCAAGTATTTCTTGGATTTTCCGCCCAAAATTTCTCAAGCCACAGAAGAGCTGAGTCGATAAAATAGAGGAGACACTGTAGTATGCCAATATATGCGGAAATTATAGGAGATTTAAAAAGGAAGCAGAAAAATGAAGTTTAAAATTTTAAATTTTTTTCCGATTTTTGGGACGAAATTTCAGGAAACCAGGGGCGCTGTCCACGGATCCGTGATATGCTTGGTAATAAGCAGTAACAGATAAGTTAGAAACTGTAAAGATATTTGGAGCAGACCCCCTGCCTGAGTCGATATTGGCGTGCGAAAATCCGAAAAAATAGGTGCACGGCAGGGTTGGGTCCGCGCCGGGGGCCGCCACGCGCCAGGTATTGAGTTTTTCTCAAATGCGACGTTGCCTGGTATGTGGGGAGGGTTTTCTCTATTGAACCGTATACAATACTCCTACATTGAATTGCTCCCTCATCCGCCCCAAATTTCCAAACATACGGGATCTTCAACTTTTAATCGATTTTTTCAGGCTTCGTTGAAATCGAAGTTCAAATGCGAGGTTGTCTGCGTGATCAGCTCACTATGCTGCGTCGACGAGTATAGGAGTCGGAGCTGGAATTTGCGTGGGAAGCTCTGCAGGCTGTTAGGTGAGCACGCTATGACGGGCGTGCTCACCTAGCCTGGAGAAACAGTGCACTGAAGGTGGAGACGCAGAGACTTTAGGTGAGCACGCCCGTTATAGCGTGCTCACCTAACGGTCTGCAGAGCTTCCCGCGCAATTTCCAGTTCCGACTCCTATACTAGTCGACGCAGCATCGTACCGGGATTACTCAGACAACCTCGCATTTGAACTTCGATTTCAACGAAGCCTGAAAAAATCGATTAAAAGTTGAAAATCCCGGATGTTTGGAAATTTGGGGCGGATGAGGGAGCAACTCAATGTAGGAATGTTTTCGATAGATAAAACCCTCCCCACATACCTGGCAACCTCGCATTTGCGAAAAAATCAATACCTGGCGCGTGGCGGCCCGCGGCGCGGACCCAACCCTGCCGTGCACCTATTTTTCCGGATTTTCGCACGCAAATATCAACTCAGGTAGGGGGTCTGCTCCAAATGTCTTTGCAGTTTCTTCTAACTTATCTGTTACTGCTTATTACCAAGCATATCACGGATCCGTGGACAGCGTCCCTGGTTTCCTGAAATTTCGTCCCAAAAATCGGAAAAAATTAAAAACTTTAAACTTCATTTTTCTGCTTCCTTTTTAAATCTCTTACAACTTTCGCACATATTGGCATACTACGGTGTCTCTCTATCTTACCTTATCGGACCTTCGACTCAGCTCTTCTGTGCCCTGGGAAATTCTGGTCCGAAAATCCGAAAAATCTTTGATATCCAGGATGAAATTTTCCAGTCAATTTTCCGATCAGCGTTCAATTTCAGATATTTGTGCTTAGTACTCTTCCTCTACTATCCATGCATGAACGGCGTTCCTCCTGGCTCCTCTCGGTCCTGAGAAATATTGCCCGGAAAATGAAAGAAATCATGAAACTTGAATGTTAACTCCTCGACTTTATCCTTTACTCCGGAAATAATTTTGAACACTTTCTATGCTATTTCTTCTCGTCTGTAGCGCTGTATTCACGCTTTGAACAATACCTCGATAAATCTACCATCTCGTTTAGAAAAACATTCAACAACTACCTACCTACTTATCGATCGCATTTTTTGATTCCGATCTACACCTACGTTTGTCTGTATCAAAAGTTTTTCTTGGTTTTCCTGTGCAACTGCGTTCTATCCGTACTTTCAGTTTCTCCACACCAACGGGACAGATCAAAACATTAACACTTTTAATTTTGGCTAATCGGTGTGCCACACCTCACAATTAAATAGACACAACAATAGAGATCACAATCCCATTTACACTGTCCTCACGATATTCCGCCGAAAATCCCTCTTTTAGCGACGAAATCTGGCTTGAACCTGAAATTAAGCAAGATTACATGTGCTTCTCATATTCGAACAGCGGAGGGTGGTGGGGGTCTTCACCCCCCCCCCCCGCCAAAGTGAAGGGTCCCCCTCCCTGGCTCGGCTAAAAGTGAAGGTTGGGTGAGCACGATAGTCAGGGTAACCCACCTATGAATTTAACGCGTGTCACAAGGAGCTACCGACCCAACAGGTTGAAGTCAGTGCATCCCACTGAGGGATAAAGCGTGGCAACGTTAAAAAGTCCGTACATCCCTCCTAAAAACCCCGATATATCTCGAAATCTCCAACAGAAACTGTGAGTGAGTGCAACTGTGAGTGTTGTCATTGAGCGAGACACGGGCATTTGTCTCTGTTGTGGCTGACGGCGTGTCGCCAGATTGTGACTCTGTTATCGGCAGGCAGGAGACCGATGATCTCCCTAGATGGCATCTCCCGTCCGGATAGATCGCAAGGAAGTGCGATGGGCGGGAAACAGAGGTGTATATAAGGCCCTAGAATTGAGCCTTATCATGTGTGGATTGGAGTCAGCCGAAGCCGCAGCCGCCCGCGCTTGCCTATATTCTGTACTAATAAACTATTATTACTCTAGTGTTGGTACAGAGGTGCTAGCAGGATTCCCTCAGAAGTTAGAGAGGGTTAGGTGAGGGTCGAAGGGAAGAGACCCTAGAGAGTCAGACGGATTGTGTTCCCGGAGACAGGCGGGACACAACAGTGGCGATCAGGCCAGAGCTAGGATACAGATCAAGAGATCTGTATTGCGGGATCTCGTGCGGAGGCACGATGAGTAGATAAGTCGATCTGTTGAGAGGAGCGTCCAGAATTGCTGGACAGATGTGGTGATCGATTGACGGTTCTGGTGGTGCGGTAAAGATCAGGTGACCATATCAGGTGTGGCAGAGATCAGAGGATCTAGGAACACTTAACAGTGCCCACAACAGGGAACGTTTGTAGGAGGTTGGAACAAAGATGGACCCGCAGGTTATGATGAATATGTTCAGAGACATGATGAGAGAAGAAAGAAAGGAGATGATGGAGATGTTTTTCAAACATTTCTCAAGACAAGGGCAATCTAGCGCCACAAGTGAAGTGGCTTCAGTCCCAAACGTAATGGCAGCACTGAGCAACAGGATTGAGAGGTTTGTTTTCGATCCTGAGACGGACATGAGTTTCACCAAGTGGTACACACGGTACAAAGAGGTCTTTGTAGAGGATGCGAAGCAGCTTACTGAGAGTGCAAGAGTGAGGCTGTTGTGCGAAAAATTGGATAGCGAGACTTTCGAAAGGTACCAGAGGCACGTGTTACCAAAGGAGGTAACATCAGTAGGATTTGAGGAAACCGTGGCAACCCTCAAAGAACTTTTTGATGTGAAAACATCAGAGTTCACCTTGAGATATCAGTGCATGAAGCTGGAGAAAACAGGCTCCGAAGACTACTTAGTGTACACTGGTAGGGTGAATGAGTTTTGTGAGAGAGCAAAAATCCATGAGCTAGATTGTGATGGCATTAAGTGTTTGCTCTGGATTTTCGGCCTGAAATCACAGAGAGAAGCCGAGATACGACAACGGCTTATTACAGCGCTGGACAGGGAATATAAAGCAGGACGAAAGGTGTCCTTGCAAGAGTTGTACAGGGAGTGTGAGAACTTCCTGAGCCTCAAGAAAGATAGTTGCTGGCAACGTGAAGACCGTGGAAGCAGCAGTCAAGGAAGAGCGCAAGAAGCGCGAATGCTGGAATTGTTGCGGCGATCATTTCGCGCAACATTGCAATTCGAAGCCTTGGTTTTGCAAGCAGTGTAAGAAGACAGGACACAAGAAAAGGTTCTGTGAGCTTGCAAATCGTAGGAGAACTGCTGGTAAGGGAAGTGAAGGGCGCACAAGCCGCCAAAGCAGCGATAACAGCAGGAATAAAGGGAACAAGAAGAAAATACGGTCTCTTGGAAAGCACGTACGTGGAGTGAAGATCGCAAATGCGACAGCGGAAGTGAATGCCACGCGAATGTACGTGGAAGCAAAGGTGAACCAGCATCCAGTGAGCTTCTTGCTCGACACTGGATCCGATATAACCCTGCTAAATGAGGATGTTTGGAGGAGCATGGGTGCTCCAAAATTAGAGAAGACAAACATCGTTGTGAAGAACGCCAGCGGAAGTTCTATGAAGATTCATGACAAGCTGTGGTGAGAGTTTGAGATCAAGGGATCTCGGAGCGAAGGCTATGCATACGTAACGCCTCATAACTCGCTGCTAGGACTGGAATGGATGCAGAAGAATGAAGATATGTCCTACTACATGAAAATGATGGTCGCTGAGGTGAAAGCGAACCAAAACGATGACGTTGCCATGAAGTTGAAGAAGTCGTACCCAGAAGTCTTCGAAGAAGGATTGGGACTGTGTATGAAAGAGAAGGCTGACTTGCAGTTAGTGGGTGATGTTCGTCCAGTGTTCAAGGCTTGTAGGCCTGTACCCCACGCTGCTGTTGAAGCTGTCGAGAAGGAACTTGACAGGCTTCTAGAGATGAAGGTGATAGCATCAGTGACCCACAGTGAATGGGCTGCACCCATTGTTTGTGTGAGGAAGTCAAATGGAAAGTTGAGAGTATGTGCTGATTTCTCAACCGGACTGAACAAAGCTCTTGAGTCCTTCGATTATCCTTTGCCGGTGCCAGAGGATATATTTGCAACACTCAGCGGAGGAGCGGTGTTTTCGCAGATAGATCTGTCAGACGCGTATCTGTAGATCGAACTTTCAGATGAGTCCAAGAAAATGATCGTGATAAATACGCATAGAGGGTTGTACCAGTACAACCGACTGCCTTTCGGGATAAAGACGGTTCCTGGAATACTCCAGCAGGTTATGAACAAGATGGTAGCTGGATTGCGAGGTGTGGCGACCTACCTCGATGACATATTAGTGTGTGGAAGGACAGAGCAAGAGCATATGGAGAATTTGCTCGCGTTATTTGAGAGGATAGCCGAGTATGGATTCAAGGTCCGTTTAGAGAAGTGCTCTTTTGCGAAGCCAGAGATCCGGTATCTAGGTTTCATTGTGGATAAGAATGGTAGAAGGCCAAATCCAGAAAAGATTGATGCGATCAGGAGTATGGTTGAGCCGAAGAATGTCGGTCAACTTCGAGCATTCCTTGGCATGATAACGTACTATGTGGCGTTTATGCCAACGATGAAAGATCTTCGTGGACCTTTAGATGCGTTGTTGAAGAAAGACGTGAAGTGGGAGTGGAACTCCAAGCAACAAATAGCATTCGAGAAGCTGAAGGTAGCACTTTCGAGTGAGCTCAATCTAGCTCACTATGATCCAAGTCAGAAGATTGTCGTGGCAGCTGATGCTTGCGACTATGGAATTGGGTGCGATTTCGCACAGATACGCGGATGGTTCGGAGAAACCGATAGCACATGCTTCACGTTCTCTCACAGCGGCTGAGAAAAACTACTCGCAAATCTAGAAGGAAGCACTGGGAATTGTCTTCGCAGTGAAGAAATTCCACAAGTATGTGTTTGGAGGGAAGTTTCTACTCTTGATGGACCACAAACCGCTGTTGGCCATCTTCGGTGACAAGAAGGGAGTACCGGTATACTCCGCAAACCGGCTAATGGGATGGGCTACAATTCTGCTTGGATACGACTTTGACATAGAGTATATCAACACCACGAAGTTCGGACAAGCAGATGGCTTGTCAAAGTTGATGAGAAAGCATCAGGTGGAGAATGAAGATATTGTGATCGCAGCAGTCGAAAATGACGTATGCACATTGCTGAAAGAGTGCATAAGAAAACTGTCAGTAACAGTGGCAGATGTCGAATCGTACACGAGAACTAATCCCAGAAAGTAATCTCGTGCGTGAAGAGCGGAAAATGGCCGAAGGAAAACAAGAGGTTGGCTCATTTTCACAACCGTCGTGAAACCTTGTCGGTCGTTGGAAGTTGTCTGATGTCTGGAGAGAGAGTGGTCATCCCTCCAGAGCTACGATCCAAAGTTCTGAAGGAGCTGCACATTGATCATCCTGCAATAGTAAGGATGAAGAAGCTGGCAAGAAGTTACGTTTACTGGCCAAACATTGATGCTGATGGTAAAGAAATGGTGCGCAGATGCACAAATTGCCAAGAAGCGGCAAAGAATCCGACAAAGGTGCCGCTGAAGACGTGGCCATCTCCAACTCGTATGTGGCAACGAGTTCATGTGGATTTTGCTGGACCATTACAAGGAATCTACTACTTGGTCGTAGTAGATGCGTTCAGTAAGTGGCCCGAAATGATTGAGATGAGTAACATTTCGGCAACCAAGACGGTGAAAGCACTGAAGAGCTTGTTTGCGAGGTATGGGTTACCGCAAACTATCGTTAGTGATAATGGGACGCAGTTCACATCGGAAATGTTCAAGATGATGTGCGATGAAGGCGGAATCATCCACATCCAAACGGCTCCATACCACGCCCAATCAAATGGATAGGCTGAACGTTTTGTTGATACGCTGAAGCGAGGTATCAAAAAACTTAAGGGGGAGGAGAGGCCAACGGAGGAAATCTTGAATGTGGTTTTGCAGGCGTACAGGATGACGCCTAACTCGAGTTTGAACGAGAAGACCCCAACAGAGCTGTTTCTGGGTAGGAAATTGCGAACTAGAATGAGTCTATTGGTCCAGCAACCGGAATCTGCGGAAGATCCTCTCGCGAAGGCAAGACGAGAGCGTATGGAGCAGCAATTCGACAGAAAACACGGAGTAATGGAGCGGAAGTTTAATGTTGGTGATAAGGTATATGCACAACAGTGGAAATCGCCACAATTCCACTGGGTGAAAGGAACGGTGGTGAGACGTGTAGGGTCAGTGAATTATGAAGTTGAGATAAATGGAAGGATTGTTCGCAAACACGCGAACCAACTTCGTTATCGTGACCAGCAGGAAGGTCATGTAGAAAAGAACGAAGGTCCGAAGGTGCTGCTGGAAGTTTTAG
Source organism: Ancylostoma caninum (assembly GCA_037903475.1). Lineage (NCBI taxonomy): Eukaryota > Metazoa > Nematoda > Chromadorea > Rhabditida > Ancylostomatidae > Ancylostoma > Ancylostoma caninum. Next base: position 534,096 of record JBAJFG010000264.1, read on the forward strand.
TAGCAGAAGACGCCTACACGAGGCATGAAGTGACCATCGAGCCGAATCCGGACCGTGCCATCCCGAATGCACGTCTACCAGCTGTGTCCAATACAACGTCCACCACAGCATCGACTCAAGGACCACAACCACCAACGTTGAGAAGATCGACAAGAATCAGAAGACCTGTCCGGAGATTCGATCCTTCTCCTGCGTAGTTAATTGTATAAGCTTTTCGTTGTTTTGTTCGTTTGTTATCGTAGGTTTTTGATGTGTCGTAGTATAGTTTTGTGCTAACTATCCTACTGGGGGAGGTGTTGTGGCTGACGGCGTGTTGCCAGATTGTGACTCTGTTATTGGCAGGCAGGAGACCGATGATCTCCCTAGGTGGCGTGGAGATCTCCCGTCCAAGATCGCAAGGAAGTGCGATGGGCGGGAAACAGAGGTGTATATAAGGCCCTAGGATTGAGCCTTATCATGTGTGGATTGGAGTCAGCCGAAGCCGCAGCCGCCCCCGCTTGCCTATATTCTGTATTTACTTACTTACTTAGGATACTTAGGCGACCCGTTCTTCAGCACGGCGGTTGGCCTTGCGCAGGTCCCAACTTCTCTTCCACACCGATCGGTCTTGAGCCTTAGTCGACCAGTGGACCTTAACTGAACCGGAAGCACCGCTGTTGTTTCGACAAGCCAACGAATCGTACCACCTTATAGGAGTTCGGCTGCGCGGTAGCTTTCTGTCGCGAGGGTACCATCGCAGAACCGCAGAACTCCATCGACCATCCGAGCATCTCATGAGATTTGCTGCGTACCGATGTTTCGACTCATCGGCGTGAAGAACAGCGTCGTGGACCATCGACATTGCTCTAATATCTGAGTTATGTAGACGACGCTCTCGCTGCTGGCGCAAGGACAGCCCAAGCATGCGACGTTCAAGTGAGATCTGGGCCGAGCGAAGCTGAGTCTCAGCGATTTTTGTCAGCGCCCACGTTTCGCTCGCGTAGCACAGGGCTGGCAGCACGGTCGAGTTGAAGAGATCCGCGCGTAGCTTCTGGTCCTTGGTGTTCTCGAGTACGCTTTGGATCGAATTATAAGCGGCCCAGCCTGCTCGTCGTCTCCTCGCGATCTCGGGCTTGATGTCGTTCTCCATGTTTAGGAGGCGACCAAGATAGATATAATCGCTGACGTCTTCGAGAGGAACACCCTGGAGAAATACCGGCTGCTGACTAGAAAATGCGCTCCTCATGGCCTTCGTTTTAGTCGTGTTGATGCTGAGACCTATTCTTCTTCCTTCTTCGTCCAGCAGTCTAAGCATTTCAGAGGCATCGTCCGGTGACCTCGTGATCAGCACTATGTCATCCGCGAAACGTAGATGGTTCAGCCGCTTCCCGTCGATGAGGACTCCAAAGGTGCTCCAGTCGCAGTTGCGAATGATCGACTCCAAACACGTTGAGAATAAATTCGGTGAAACTGGGTCACCTCGACGAACTCCTTTCTCCACAGGTACCTCGATATCGTTGAGAAACGGCCAAAACACCGTGGTGCATCCCGAGTAGCACTCACACAAAACCTTCATGTACCGCGACTCAACACCCTGTTCTTCCAGCGCTTTCCATACCTTCGCCGGCTCCATTGAATCAAATGCCTTTTTGTAGTCAACAAAAGTCAGCACTAGCGGTTCTTGGTATTCTCGTGCGGCCTCGATCAATCGACAGCAGGTGATTATGTGATCCAGCGTGCTGAACTTGCGCCGGAGTCCTGCCTGCTCTACCGGTTGAGCTTCGTCCAGCGTCCTCCGAATACGCGTCAGGAGGCAACGCGTGAAAACCTTGTATAACACTGGCAGTAGCGTGATAAGACGGTAGTTTTTCAAGTTTTCTTCGTCTCCCTTCTTGAAAAGAAGAATGGTCGAGGACCGCTTCCAAGCTACTGGTACTTCACATTTTGCAAGGTAGCGGGAGAACCGTCTCGCCAGTGCGGCGTACAGAGTGGGTCCGCAAGCCTGTAGAAGTTCCACTATAATTCCATCAGAACCAGGAGCTTTTCCTCGCGGCATCATCTCAATCGCATGGCGCACCTCCGACGGAAGGAACGGCAGGACCTTTTCTCCGGGGCTCAAAGCATTAGTAGTTTGGCCCGATGCTGATCTGAAGAGGGCAGAGTAGAAGTTCGTCATGATACTCTCCATTCCTGGTCGAAATGTACAACGCGAACCATCTGGAGCTTTCAAACACGGGATCGATAGACGATGTTCTGTCAGCGCACGCTTTTCCACCTTCGGGCTGCGCTTACTGTGGGCGGCATCAAGCAGACGATTTCTAACGAACTTCACGTGGTCCTCAGCTAGCCTTTGCCTGCAGAGTCTGTTCAGGACTGCGTATTCTACCTGATTCCCTTGTCGATCCATGTGCCTCCGCTTCTCAAGAAGGGCGCGGGTGCCGCTGGAGATTCGTCCTGTTACATGGTTGGGTGCTGCGGCACGACACTCATTCCTGATCTTGACGATGGTTTCAACCAGGTGGGTGTAATCCTCGTTGAGGTCGTCTACCATCTCAAAGGCCTCCTTGGCAGCAGTGACTCTGATCATCTCCTCATCTACGCTAGTTGGTTGTAGGCGCCTCGAGCGTATTCGGGCTAAGCGGACTTGTCCTCGGTCGAAAGGCAGCCGAGCTCGTAATAAGCGATGGTCACTTCCCGTGTTGAATCCGGTCCGATAAATACTTCTCCAACCTTTCGTGATCCTATGCGAGCGTTGAAGTCACCCATTATCACAACATAGGTGCTCTTCTGGGAACGGATGAGATCACTAAGGTCGCTGTAGAACTCGTCGTGTTCTTCTTCATCCCTATCCACGGTAGGAGCGTAGGCCTGGATGACGGAGACATCGATGTCCTTTGACAGCGATGCTGTTAGTACTCCCAGTCGATGTCCATGAAATGTGGCACTTGTGATGTTTCTGACGAAGTTTGGTGCCACGATGAAGCCCACTCCCCCCGACGTTGAGCTGATTTTACGAGCTCCTAGAAAAACAGCGGCACCGTTGTTCCATGTGCACGTCAGAGGTTCCTTCCGTTTCGTTTCGCTCAGTCCAATGACGTCGTACTTAATCCGTTGTGCTTTCTCAATTAAAACCGATAGCTGAGCGGCCGAACTGACGCTACGACAGTTGTATGTGCAAGCAATCAGATGGCTCACCCTTGTCCGTTTCCTGTGGTAGCCTACGGCCCTGAGATTTCTTCGCCTTTGGCTGTGTGCGGATCCAGCGCTACCTGACTGGGCAGGGACAGCCTGCAGGGGACTAAGGCGAGTGGATGAAGTTGTGGGAGCGATGATTGGTGGCCTGGTTACTCCGGCTTCGCCGTGCTGGGGCTAGGCGCAGAGCCGCCCATTCACGCGCTGGGTGCGCGAACTGCGTGGTTGGTGTGCCGTTGACCGCTTTCCCGGACGGATCCGGTTGGCGTTCACCCTTCACCACCATGAGGTGGCACATGAAGGATTCTGTACTAATAAACTATTATTACTCTAGTGTTGGTACAGAGGTACTAGCAGGATTCACTCAGAAGTTAGAGAGGGTTAGGTGAGGGTCGAAGGGAAGAGACCCTAGAGAGTCAGACGGATTGTGTTTCCCCGAGACAGGCGGGACACAACAGTCTCATCCTGGGATTTTCATTGGAAATGAATGGAAGTATCAAGTATTACGTGAAATTTTGCTCAGAATTTCATCCCGAGTTCGGCTGACAACTGCACAGCATTCCGTTTTTTTCCAATTAAGATATTCCTGTTTTCACGTTCTGAATTTTTCTGAGACTGTTTTGTGTGGACCATTTGAGCCACAACTGCGTGTTCCATGTAGAGCTTTGCGTGGCATTTTTTTGGGTCCAACATATCCTGACTATACATAAGTAAAGATTCTCTCTGAACTTTCCCTTTCGAAAGTGATGATGTGTTGGGACACATCTCAGGTTATAGGACCTCTGTTTAGCACGCCCTGACCATGATCGGGTGGCCACTAGGTGAAACTACCAATTATTTTCATCGGAAGTGAAATGTGCGATTTGGCCTATCCTGGTAGAACGCCTGGGAACATCTCTCCAATTGGGTTTTGTGATAAAACCAGTTCGGCTCACTATATGCACGTATGTATCCGTTCCGCCTAGAATCTCCAGGATGAGCGTATCGCAAACACTGAACGTTCCAAGATGAAACTTAAGTTTGAAATCAGATTGGAATTTTTTTAATCTATGATTCAGGTTTATGTTTGAATGTTTCAGGCAACAAAGAAAGGCCCTAAGACCACAGCATTTTTTTTTCATTTGACACTATGAATGGATTATTATTGATTATTTTTCCAAGTTTTCAGATCTTCTGTGGTAAGACACCTAATCAGTCAAAAAGTTTCGTAAATACAACAAAATGGAGTATCCAGAAAAGGCACTGTATTTTTTCATTGCTGCGATCGAATGGATTTGTTGATCCTTAGTGAACTTTGGCACAGTGCTCTAGTTGTCAAAATGAAGCAATTTGATGAAGCAATTTCAGAGATGAGGAGCTTCCCAGTCACGCAGTTATCTGTCTCGTTGAAGCAGCACATCTCTATCGAAGACTGGGAAACTCAAATGAAGAAAGAAAGCAGTACGCTACGGCCGCTGGTCTCCTAACTGAAGCGTTCGAGGCGGCCAAGGACAGCAGAAGCCGCAGTATGTGCACTTTTACTTCCGTTACTTATTCAAGGTTAAAATGAGCAAATCATAATAGAGGGTGGTCCAAAATTACGGAGACACGCTAAAAGGTTCATATTTGACGTTGAAAAAACGAGTTGGCAATTTCGTTCCCAATACGATGTTTTTCACTCTAGAATGAACAAAATCTACCATCACATCTCACAATTTCTCCTACCCCCGGCGAGAAAACACATGAAGAATTCGAACTATTCGCCTGCTGTGGCGCGGAAGTGCGGAGGTGCGGTCTTCCTAGATAATCTGCCCCTTCTAAAAGCGTTTGCTCCAAGGATTAAACAATTTTTATGAGAGTGAAGTCGGTTTTTGTCCTCGAATGAATATCATAACGAGAAATCTGCTCGAAGGAGTACTGAAAATAAGATTTATAAGGAAGCGGACATGACTTCCTGTGCAAAAACAGAGCAAAAAGGTACTTTAGGGCTGTTTCTGGTTCTTTTTTCACTGTTTAGGAAGCGGACTGGAAGGGACTGGAACTTATTAGGCTCATCAACTTCCAATCTCAAAGTTCTGAGAAGTATTTCCCTCATAATACATTTAATGATGATGATTAGAATTGAAAAGCATCCTCAGCTCGCGTTGAATTTTGGCGTATCCGCACGAAATTCTGAATCTCATAACCAAGGCAAGTGGCCATTCACAATGACTTTAACGTTTTTCTGTTTCCCACACCTTCTACTTTTCGATGCACTGCTTAATATGCCTCTTGTAAAATTTTACACATTAGCAGAACATGCGTCAGGATATGAGCTGTACACTCCCATACCTGGGCTGGGATTCATGAAACGATAACCAAAGAAACCAAGGATGGATAGCGTGATTGGCTATCGTATTGACTACGTAGTGCTAAGAGGCGCAGACGGAAAAAGCTGGTTTGCTAACCTGGGTCTGTTTAGTTATCGTTTCATAAATCCCAGCCCTGATCTAACCCATGGGGTTATTACTTCTGTGAGAACTCTTTATTATATACATTTATTAGTCTAACTATTACATAACATAAAGGGGGGGGTGTGGGTTGGATGGAGCCTGGAGGCAGCCGGCTGGCGCGGCTGCTGCTCCGCAGACCGATCCGCCTGTTCACTTGCATGAATCGGGCTCCTCCCGACACCTCCATTCCTTCGAGAAGCTCTTCCTCGAGCTTGTATGTTCGCGATTGATGTTGAAGCAACGTTGGAAGTTGTACACGACGAGAAATCATTCTTTACAGACGTTGACTGAGCCTAGGCACTACTAGGGATCGGATTCGGTGAACTGATGAGCTGGATTTGCAGCTACGATCAATTACGGCCTTCACCTATCCCAAGGCGATGAGAAAGCTCGTCCTCGAGCTGGGAGGTACAGGGAAGAAGATCTCTGTCGCACATACATAGTTGTGGAATGGAGGAGCGGTTGAATTGTTACACATCGGTTACTGATGGCGGACGATAAGTATTGAAATCATAGGATGAAATCCGTCAGTTCAGGAGAACTGGTGTTGGTGAGGATGACATGGAAGGTGGCAGATGATTGCGTCTTATCCCGTGGAGGGATTTTGATGGGGAAATTCAGCATGCTACTGTTGAAAAAAAATACAGTGATAGTAGTACAAGAAATTAGTTAACATTGCTAATTAGTGGTAAGCGGATAATGTTGCATAAAAACATACAGAGGATTATCATGACCTAGCAAAATATGCATGGTATGCTAATAGACAAATGTAAAATAATACTTTTTTTAAACATTTTCTTTGCTTTTTCAGTGAGCACAGTATAAGTAAAGGTTACGGGCAATCAAATATTGAACTGGGCACGGCACACTGATGTTTCGTTCAATATAAGGGCATTCATTGAAGAACTGATGATGAGTTCTGTTTTGAGCCTCTTTTAGGTGAATTTCTTTGAGTTGCCGTCTCAAAGAAATGTTTATTGGTTGCAATGCGACGGTGCGGCAAAATAACGAAAAGATGAAACTGACCTAGGAGAACTAATAACTATTCTCGGAGAGAAGAGAAAAGATTTTTTTTAATTTTGCGAATAGTGACTAATTCTCCTCAGCTGGAGCTGATGGCGATGCTGAGGATAATCTGCGCGCAACACTTGAGTGTCTGTTGTAGTCATTAATTCTGTTGTTTAAAGGATACGCCGCGACTTGACCAATTTGTGTAGCGTTATAGTTTCGTAATATATCCGCCGCTGCAATCACATGAGAAAAGAAAAAGTGTTTGTTTTACTGTATTCAAGACGAATACCTGCTGTGAGTGAGCGGGGGATACCGTAGGTACCATGTAACGCGAACGTTTTGCGAATGAGTCCTATGGTATAATTAACACTTAGTGAGTGATGATGCATTTCTTTTTAATTTTACAGACATATATTAACCTTTTTATGAGATAGTAAACGAATAAATGCAACGTCTTTCTACTAAATATAAATATATTTAATTTATAATGTTGGAAAATAGGGAAAATTAGGGAAAAATTAACATAATTACGCTAGTTATTCATTTATTTAGCTGTTTATGCAAAAATGGAAATGAAATTACGGTTTCACGATTGACTACATAAAAAAAACAGCTATATGATAAGCTGGGGCATTTTTACAGAGTTTTTTGGATTATACGGACAAAATATTACATTTTGTTTCATTTTAAACATCAAAAGCTTTGTTTTCTTCTAATAGGGACCATTCGCTAGGACTTGGTTAGTATTTCACTGCATTTGTTTAATTGTTAGTTTTTTTTAAAGAAAAGTTTAACTCACGTGATCGTTCGTTGTGGTGGGCGGGGGAAGGGATAAGTAGAGGGAAATTTTGGGGAGAAAAAAATCTTTAGAACGTTCAAAAAGGGGAAAAAAGTTAGAAAATTTTCTATCTCCCCAGGGACTCCATGTCAGGATATGGGCTGTACACTCCCATACTTGATCTAACCCATGGGGCTATTACTTCTGTGAGAACTCTTTATTATATACATTTATTAGTCTAACTATTACATAACATAAAGGGGGGGGGGGTGGGATGGATGGAGCCTGGAGGCAGCCGGCTGGCGCGGCTGCTGCTCCGCGGACCGATCCGCCTCTTCACTTGCTCGCATGAATCGGACTCGTCCCGACACGCCAAGTCTACACAAAAAATGTAATTGGGTGGTAAAACTAAGCTTGACTGACGGCCTAGCTGTTCCTGAAAGTCATAGTGTTAGGTAATGTTCTGGAATAAGCTGCACAATTGAACAAATGAACAGCAAAAGATTGGATGCAAAACACCAAAACTCGAGATAAGTCGAAAAACGCTCATCGCGCCCTTGTCTCCGTTATTTTGGACCACCCTGTACATCCGCTTCCATAGCTCTAGCTTGGAATTCGACGCAACTTGATGTGAGCCCTTATACCTCGCAAAGTACTTGCGGTTGTTGCCTGTACATCTAAGGCTGGCGATGTTTCAAACGGATCACTGAAGTTAAAGCTGGTTATGAAGTTGTATAATCTCAAATAGTTGGTTGAGTGTTGAAGGATCGTGTTTGATACCCATTCATCGGCGTTCGACCACATCTTGCCGAGTTTGAGACGGCCTAGGTACTCCACATATCTTATGCAGATTTTATGTTTTTTTTTTAGTAACTGAACAAAGATCGTATATTGAAATACCTGGCGTTTTAAACAGCAGATTAAATTCGTACTGTTTCCGTCCCTTCCTCTATTACACCTGACAAGTCTTGCCGTGCGTCAAGCGACGGCCAATATCAAGTGAAGAATGATCTTCTCATGCTATTTCTCGAACTGATAAGCTGCGTTGGTATTTATAAAATAATTAGGGCTGGTGCACAACTTTCATTGAAAGGCAAGCCTTAATAAAGTTTTTTTTTCGCTCATTAGTTTTTTTTCTTCCAGTTCACTGCTCATACCCAAACGAGATTGCTGACCTTTATTCAAAATCAGTCAAATTATGTTTGGAAATGAAGGCATTCCGAATGGCTGGTGAGTTTGCTTTAAAAAGATTCTATATTGTATATTCTTTTTGCTGGTTCATACCTAGGCCAGGAATAGTGTCAAACGCTTAGATGACGATGTCTAAGATACTCTGAGCCCTCAATAGCAGAATTACAGGAGAAAGACAATTTATGACTAAATGCTTATGAGATTCATGTCGGGAATACTTACAGTAGTCCTACGGTGGTTTAGTTCGCTCCGAACGGTAGACCAACGTCTTTCATCCAGTGATCCAGATCTGGCCGAGTGAAGCTGACGAGGTTATGGTGCGAATAAACGATAATTTCATCATCATTGGTATTGCTGACATCCGAAAAAAATGTCTATGCATAATCACGGGCTTTTGCTAGAGATGATTTCATTTTCATTTTCTCGACTTGGGCCATATCTTAGTTGTGGCCATTTTCACTAATTCGCTTTTATCGCTGCCTTCGTACATGCACGCGTGATGGGGGATGACTGAAATTCTGAAGTTTTCACGAGCTCTTCGAATTTCTAATTTTCGAAATTTTTCTAGCCCTCAACATTTTGAGGCTGTAAGCACATTTTTATCGATCTTCGGTCAAAAATGGTGGTGAGTTTTGAAAGACTTCAGTGACTGGATTCATGATTTTTCTTTCGAACGTTTGGTCTAATGCTGAATTGCAATTTATGACAAATCATTATATAGTAAAACTCATCTGTTTGTGTGTTTGTCTGTAATCGCTTATATCTCACGATCCAGAGGACAAACACACATGAAACCTACAGGGTGTTTTTCCGGGAGTAAAATCGGTGCAATTGCGGACCCAGTACAAAGGCTACGTGCGAATTGCTGGAACCTCCGCTCTCACGACTGAGAATTTGATCTATTGGAATGGATCAGATCGCGCACGATTTTACTCCCGGAAAAACACACTGTATACCGTTCGACTCAGAATTGTGCCCTCCTGTGCAACGTCAGGGTCTTTTGCCGTTTCCGAGAAGAACGATTTTATCGATTTTTGACCCCCTATCCCCATCACTATATAGTAAAACTCATCTGTTTGTGTGTTTGTCTGTAATCGCTTATATCTCACGATCCAGAGGACAAACACACATGAAACCTATACCGTTCGACTCAGAATTGTGCCCTCCTGTGCAACGTCAGGGTCTTTGCCGTTTCCGAGAAAACGATTTTATCGATTTTTGGCCCCCTATCCCCATCACTATATAGTAAAACTCATCTGTTTGTGTGTTTGTCTGTAATCGCTTATATCTCACGATCCAGAGGACAAACACACATGAAACCTATACCGTTCGACTCAGAATTGTGCCCTCCTGTGCAACGTCAGGGTCTTTGCCGTTTCCGAGAAAAACGATTTTATCGATTTTTGGCCCCCTATCCCCATCACTATATAGTAAAACTCATCTGTTTGTGTGTTTGTCTGTAATCGCTTATATCTCACGATCCAGAGGACAAACACACATGAAACCTATACCGTTCGACTCAGAATTGTGCCCTCCTGTGCAACGTCAGGGTCTTTTGCCGTTTCCGAGAAAAACGATTTTATCGATTTTTGGCCCCCTATCCCCATCACTATATAGTAAAACTCATCTGTTTGTGTGTTTGTCTGTAATCGCTTATATCTCACGATCCAGAGGACAAACACACATGAAACCTATACCGTTCGACTCAGAATTGTGCCCTCCTGTGCAACGTCAGGGTCTTTGCCGTTTCCGAGAAAAACGATTTTATCGATTTTTGGCCCCCTATCCCCATCACTATATAGTAAAACTCATCTGTTTGTGTGTTTGTCTGTAATCGCTTATATCTCACGATCTAGAGGACAAACACACATGAAAGCTATACCGTTCGACTCAGAATTGTGCCCTCCTGTGCAACGTCAGGGTCTTTGCCGTTTCCGAGAAAAACGATTTTATCGATTTTTGGCCCCCTATCCGCATCACTATATAGTAAAACTCATCTGTTTGTGTGTTTGTCTGTAATCGCTTATATCTCACGATCCAGAGGACAAACACACATGAAACCTATACCGTTCGACTCAGAATTGTGCCCTCCTGTGCAACATCAGGGTCTTCTGCCGTTTCCGAGAAAAACGATTTTATCGATTTTCGGCCCCCTATCCCCATCACTATATAGTAAAATTCATCTGTTTGTGTGTTTGTCTGTAATCGCTTATATCTCACGATCCAGAGGACAAACACACATGAAACCTATACCGTTCGACTCAGAATTGTGCCCTCCTGTGCAACGTCAGGGTCTTTGCCGTTTCCGAGAAAAACGATTTTATCGATTTTTGGCCCCCTATCCCCATCACTATATAGTAAAACTCATCTGTTTGTGTGTTTGTCTGTAATCGCTTATATCTCACGATCTAGAGGACAAACACACATGAAAGCTATACCGTTCGACTCAGAATTGTGCCCTCCTGTGCAACGTCAGGGTCTTTGCCGTTTCCGAGAAAAACGATTTTATCGATTTTTGGCCCCCTATCCGCATCACTATATAGTAAAACTCATCTGTTTGTGTGTTTGTCTGTAATCGCTTATATCTCACGATCCAGAGGACAAACACACATGAAACCTATACCGTTCGACTCAGAATTGTGCCCTCCTGTGCAACATCAGGGTCTTCTGCCGTTTCCGAGAAAAACGATTTTATCGATTTTCGGCCCCCTATCCCCATCACTATATAGTAAAATTCATCTGTTTGTGTGTTTGTCTGTAATCGCTTATATCTCACGATCCAGAGGACAAACACACATGAAACCTATACCGTTCGACTCAGAATTGTGCCCTCCTGTGCAACGTCAGGGTCTTTGCCGTTTCCGAGAAAAACGATTTTATCGATTTTTGGCCCCCTATCCCCATCACTATATAGTAAAACTCATCTGTTTGTGTGTTTGTCTGTAATCGCTTATATCTCACGATCCAGAGGACAAACACACATGAAACCTATACCGTTCGACTCAGAATTGTGCCCTCCTGTGCAACGTCAGGGTCTTTTGCCGTTTCCTAGAAAAACGATTTTATCGATTTTTGGCCCCCTATCCCCATCACTATATAGTAAAACTCATCTGTTCGTGTGTTTGTCTGTAATTGCTTATATCTCACGATCCAGAGGACAAACACACATGAAACCTATACCGTTCGACTCAGAATTATGCCCAGTCAGTTTTGAAACGTGTATGTTCCGGAACCACAAGAGGTATAAAGCAAACAAATACCTGGGGCGAGAACCCCTTTTACGGAACACAAAAAACCACACCGATCAATAAAAATATTTATTAGAATAAGAGTGAGATGAGGGTTAAGAGTAAGAGATTATGTAGACGAGTTGTAGAAACAGGTCCAGACCATTGTGTGAGTCGTGTCGGTTATATACGGAGGTGTTCCCGCGTGATTCCTTCGTATTGATGGAAGATCATTTATCTGTGGATCACTGGTCGCGTCCCAACATGCCCCCTCCTTCCGAGGAGTTCGCTCCACTCGAACTCAGGTCCAGGCTCTGTAGTGCGCGTTCGGTAGCTCTCGCAGCGCTTCGAATCCACCTTTTCTGCTTCCGCTTAAGCTTATTTTTATTAATGCCTCCCTTATCCGCTACAATCGGAATTCCGGATTGCGTATCTTCACGGGGCGGCTTCCCGGCCCCTCCACACGGGCGGTGACGAACATAATTCGAAGGAGGCAAAGCTTCAAGCTGCACGTACGACCAGAGTTGGTTCCGCATAATGTCGTAAAACAATCGAGCTCGATCTTCGTAGAGCCATTTAGTGACGTTGGGAATCTGTCCCACGGCAAAACACGGAGACGATGGGTCTATCACACCAGGACCGGACGGTAGCTTGTCTACAACCTGTCCTGCTAGCTCCATTCGCTCTTCGAGATATCCATGGACATGCTTTCTGGCTTGGTCCATTACGCGATTCCACGTAGCCAGATCTGTGGGCATAGGCCCCGGCAATAGATAGACACGGCTACCGCACCGCAGCCACATGTTCAGCGCGCTCACGAACGGCAACCACATTGACGCTCTCTTTGGTTCCTCAGGCGGTAACACGTAGATGACATGTCCTACATCGTCACGGAATAGTTCGTTACGCCTGAGATGGACCTCCGCAAACTCTTTATAGTAGAAAATGTCGACCATCTTCAGCTTGTTGCTTACGAATTTCAACCTGCGCAAAACTTCCGGAATTATCAAGACGACCTTCTGATGCTCGGATTGCCACGAGTCTTTGACATCTTTCCAGCTGGTTTTTCCAGGCAGACGCCATCCAATTTCAAACATCTCCGTCAGATCATACGGCCAACCACACACATGCGCGTGGCGCATCACGGCATTCGCGGGTATCGTCGTTGCGAACAAAGATACGTGTAGACATCGAGTTTTGAAAAACGAGTACGCCAAAGCAACACTCCGTGCGGTAATTCTGCGATGGAATGGATCCTGAATCCAGCGTAACTTCTCGGCCAACGTGCCAGAACCATTCCAAATGGCAAAGATCCGTGCGGCTTCAAGAACATTCTCTACTCTATGATCACAAGCAGGCGCAGGCAGCGACGGAATTAGGTCCATGGCTCTGATCGAGGTGCTACAATGGCATCTTGTCCCAACATCTGGCGTGAGCCCCGGGTGGTCTGGCATCAATGGGAACGGTTGTCCCATACATCGAAATTTCCCGTGCAGGAAATGCATTTCATCTTTTACGTCGAATTCTCTCTCCGACCTGAAATCACGAACATTAATCGACGCTTTACTCAGACGTGCGCACAACACTCTCTTCCTCGCCTTACGCCTCGCCGTTCTCCCGCTTACAGGCTCATTTGAAATACCATCGGGACACCTTAATAGTAGATCGTATTGCACTCTTACCGGCTCTTCGTCCACGCCGATCTTGGTTATCAGCGCGAAGTTTTCGCTACTCTCAAGGACCCTATACGGTCCTCCCCACTCGCAAGTCAGCTTAGGGTGCCTCCCCTTCCTGCGTTCTGTAGGCAGTTTCGTGAACACCCGTTCACCTACCTTTGGTGCTTTCTCACCATTGACTTTGTGTCGCAAATCATACACATTTTTCATCTTTTCTCGGTATCTGGAAGCGTGCTCCTTCACCTCCTCCCTTATGAGCTGCATGCCCCGCATCAGCTCCGTCCGGTAATCATCCAGGTCAATCTGATATGGGGTCACCATGTTCTCCGGAATCACTTCCGATGGAGTCACTGGATCGAACCCATGTAATAAAAAGAAAGGACTCTCTCCTGTTGCCGAATGGGGGGTCACGTTGTACGCATATACCGCATGCGGCAACATGACGTCCCAGTAATCGGGAAACTGCACTTTCTTCTTCAATATCCTTTGGAGGGTTTCAATGGCCCTTTCACTGGCACCGTTCTCCCTCGAATTGTAGCCTTTAGTTGTCGTGTGCTTTATTCCTACGGCACTGGCCACTCCCTCAATGACTGCGTTGACGAACTCCGTACCCTGGTCCGTATGTAGCTGCTTTGGCCACCTTCCTCCCTCACAAATCCAGCGCTGGAAAATAACTTCCGCCACCGTTTTTGCTGTCTTGTCAGGTACCGCGTAGGCACCCATCCACTTTGAGAAGTGGTCAACCACTACAACTACATATTTCATCCCGCTTGCGCTTAAACCCATCTCCAAAAGATCCACGCATACTACTTCATACGGTTTATTTGCCACGAACGGTTTCAATGGTGGCACCATCGGTTTCCTGGGGTTTGAAAGCAGGCAACTTCGACGTTCCCGTATCCATTTTGCAATATCCTGCTCCATTCCCTCCCAGAAAACTCGTTTTCGCAACATTTGCAGGATCTTTTTCTTTGAGAAATGTCCGGCCATACTTCCTGCGTGCGCCTCTTCAACGACTTGTCGCCGCATTTCTGTTGGCACTACTCTCACCATTTCTCCATCCTGGGTTATTAGCTGTAAATCGCCATCCGCTAAACAGAAATCGGCCACAGCCAAAGATTTCTTCATTCTTGGGAGCTTGATCTCATGGTCCATCTCACCTTTCCGCAGCCACTCCAAGATTTTGCTGTACTCAGGGTCCTTTTTACATAACGCAAGCCACTCCGATTCTTGCTGTGGCGGTTCCTGCACAGTGCAGACAATCTTCTCGTTTTCGTCACAGGTCTGCGGTACCTCCTCCTTTGTAAGTAGCACACCTCGTGACAGAGCATCTGCCACTGGATTGGCCTTACCCTTCACATAGTTTATCTCCACATTGTACTGTTGGATCTCGAGCGCCCAACGCAACACTCGTCCTGACACGTTGCTTCTTTTAAATAGCGCGGTCAACGGCAAATGGTCGGTCTTCACCACCACTTTTGTGCCATAGACGAAAAAGTGGAACTTTCTCAAGGCGAATACTACTGCCAAAGCTTCGGTATCCGTTATGTGATAGTTTCGCTCCGCCTTGGACAATCGCTTTGAGGCGAAATAGATCGGGTGCAAGTACCCATCCGTTCCTTCCTGTGACAAGACTGCTCCTATCCCCTGACCAGAAGCATCCGTATGGATAACGAATGGCCTTGTGCCTTCACGTGCAGCCTGGAAATCTGGCTGAGCTAGCACAGGTGTTGTTGCCATTCTCCTTTTCAATTCTTGAAATGCTTCCTCTTCTTCTGAGCCCCACTTCCATGCTCTCTTGGCGCTGGTTAAGTCGTAGAGGGATTTGGCTACTTTAGAAAAGTTCATCACAAACTTCCTGTAATAGCCGCATAAGCCCAAAAATGTGCGCATTTCCGCCAGGTTGTTCGGTCTCGGATATTCTCTGATCTTCTCAATTTTAGCCGGGTCGACGTGTACGCCTTCTGCGTCAACCTCATGTCCCACAAATGATACCTTACTTTCCATCAGTACACACTTTTGTGGTTTCAGTTTGAGGTTCGCGCGTTGCAGTGCGTCCATCACCTTCGTCAACACCTCATAGTGCCTTTCCTCGGACTCCGTTGCTACCAAGATGTCATCAATATAGACAAACACTTCCCTATCCTTTAGGTCTCCTAGCACGGAATCCATTAGTCGTTGGAATTCGGCTGGTGACGTTGAAAGTCTGAAAGGCAACACTGTGAACTCGAATAGTCCCTCCGAAGTCGTGAAAGCGCTCTTCCGCCTAGCATCCGCAGAAAGCGGGATCTGCCAATATCCGGAGGCTAAATCCAGTGTCGAGAAAAACCTCTTACCCTGCAGGCTCTGAAGCATACTGTCGATGGAGGGAAGTGGGTAAGCGTCCTGCTTTGTGTGCTTGTTCAGCTCTCTGTAGTCAACACACAGCCGCAACGTCCCATCCTTCTTGCGGACCAGAACGACAGGCGATGCCCAGTCAGAGCTAGATTTCTCCACAATCCCTCGCTCCAACAGTCCCTTCAGAATTTCTTTGAACTCCGCTCTTGCGCCCAAAGGCACAGGCCGTGTCCTCTGTCTTATGGGCCTAGTATTGCCCGTATCAATTTCATGATGGACTAGGTTGGTTTGAGTCAACTCCTTATCTTCTACCGCAAATACGTTATTCTTCCGTCTCACCAGTTGTTCAAGTCTACAGCCCAACTCTTTTCCTCCACGGTTTTGGATTAGATAGCGTTGCAGCTGTTCCTGGCGTTCTGTTGGGGACAAACTCTGCTTTGTAAGTACTAACATTTCTGCTACCACTGCATTACTTCTCCTCTCGTCTGCAGGTTCGGGCTCTCGTATCCATTCGCCCACCTTTTGACCGGCTCGAAAAACCATTGGTTCAACCATGTTGTTCACAACTGGTAATTCCACGGTACCGGTTCCATCGGACGAACATGTTCCGGATGCAATAACTTCCTCATCCGACAGCAGAAATTTCGTTTTCACCTCACCACAACCTTCTAGACGCAACCAGCCCAGCTCTCCAGGAGGTATGTACACTCGATGACTGACCGTAGCATCTCTCTGTGTACTCGCTAAGTCAGCCTGAGTGCTCTCGTCGTCTCTGCGGTAAACGATTTCGCCACTTATTTTCTGTAAATGATATCCCAGCAAATGCAAAAGGTTAGTGCCGATGATGACTATATCGTCGCCTTTCTCCGTAACGTACATGCTGGCTGTTATAGTCCTACCTTGATCGCCACACTCTGTAACTGGAAGAACAACCAAGGCGAAGAAAGTCATACTGTTTCCTGATGCATCCACTATATTTCTTGTTTTGTCCATTTCCACTTCACGTACTTCCTCGTCGATGTTTATGCCTCTATCCAACGCCTGGCGCAAAACCTGGATCGGTAATATTGATATCTCAGATCCGGTATCCAGAAGCGCTGTCCACTGCTTACCCAGGATCTCGACCTGAACAGTTGTCTTGGCTCCGTAAATGCCACTACTGTCGCCTTTCCCTTCTTTCGGTTTGGCCTCTGCGGCTCGACATCCCAGGGCCTGCACTCGTGTTGACAGCGAAGTCACCCGTTTTGACTCCGTCCCTCCAGTTGTCATCCTTCTCCGAGGGTTATTGCACTCTCGTGCAAAATGCCCTATTCCCTCGCAGTTATAACACCTTGTTTCGCTAGGGTTCCTCTTCGTGAATCTTCTTAGCTCCGCCACACGCTGGTTTTCCTAGCCTCCTCACTCGATTTTACGCCCGGCCGATCATTCTTGTGATCACTCTTCCTTTCCCGAATTCGCTCCGCTCTTCTATCCCCTATCTCTGGGGCGAATCGCTGCTTCGAATTCTGCATGGTTATCCTCCTACGCTCTACTCGCTTTGCGACATCTTTCAAACTATCATGGGCTGCATCCCTGTCCTTCTCCATTGCTTCTAGCAGGTGGTATGATTCGTTCCACATTGCCAACTGTTCGTACAGCTTCTGCGCTCGGACTGATGCTAGCGCCCTTCCCGTCAAGTCGGGGTATGCCTTGCTGGTTAGCCTCTCCAACTCGACGCAAAACTCCGCCACTGTTTGTGAGTCTGTTTTCCTGAGCTTTTGAAGTTCCCCTATCGCCATGACTTCCCTATTCCGTGCATCTGCTTTCACCAACTTCCGCATTTCCTCTACCATAACTTCAAACACCTCCCTCTTATGCTGAGGTATGCTCTCGAATTGCGCCCTAGCTTTCCCTTTCAACTTGGACCTAAACAGCGCACATAGCTCTCGGTCCTCCCAGTCTCTCCTCGGGTACTTTAGCTGGAACGCATCGTAAAAACTAGTAAAGCTGTAGTCGTCATCCTTTCCCGAGTACACCTGTACCTCGGGCAATGACGCGCTCTTGAAGTATCTGCCCAAGTACGTGTCCTCGTTACCCTCTGTGCTTCTGTAACTCCTACGGCCTAAGGGAGATCCCCTACGGTGCCACTCTGCCTCACTCCTCTCACTATCAGATGAAGAGGTCCTACCTGTCCTCGGGATCCTCCACGTTTGTGTCAACGAGTGGGACTTGTTTGCAGTCGAGCCCTGCCATACTGCATGCCTTTTTCCACCATTCTGCAAAAGATCATTCATTGGTTCCGATCGTTGCTTCAAATACAATAGAGCTTCCACGCCCTTTCTACCGTTCAACGAAAACTGTTTCTCACCTGGCATCCCTGGCCTCTCCTCCCTAGCTGGGGACTCCCTCGGCCTCTGTGCCTGACGCAGTTGTTCCAGTTCCTTTTCCTTTTCTAGCAACTGTCGCTTGAGGCGCTCCATCTCAGCGTCCTTCTCGCTAGCTAGCTTTTCCTGTAACTGGCATAATTTTTTCTCTTGTCTGTTTATCTGTGTCACCAAATCTTCTACCTTTTCCAATATCTCTGTACTATCCCAACCAAAACGCAGCTCTAGTGCATCGACCACGTTTTGACTTGATTCTAGTGCAATCAGTTTGTCAACTATAGCACTGCGCGAGCTACATTCCAAACATTCTAGCACTAAATCCGTCCACCTTACATGCTCTTCCATACGCGCGAAGCTTTCGTGCGCCTCTCTCACTTTCTCTACCACACTCTCTACCGCCAACCTTGTCACTCTATCTATCGCGCACAACCGTTTGTCCGTAGTGCGCATGTATTTTGCGGCTTCTGCCATTATTTCCACCCCAGCTCTTTTAATGCTCTTGGTGATGTCCTCACAAACCTGAGAGCAACTGGAGTCCTTTCCGACGTCCATAGGGGTGTCCCCGACATCTTCCATTGTTCCGTCACTGTCGACCGATTCAATATCCTCCTCAAGCATGGCTCGGGACACACCTGGAACATGCAGCTCATCTGACTCTTCCCTTACTTCGGCCATACCACCCTTCTCACGATTTACTGTAGCGCTAGCCTGGGGCGCCTCGTTTTCCACTGCTCCAGTGACTCCAGACATCCTCCCGATTGAACCGACCGTCGATCAATAATCGGCGATAGGTTCCCCTTTATCGGGCCGATGTCCGGAACCACCACGGCAAAACTCGATCCGCTATGTTACTAGCAGATCAGTGCCGCTGAGAGCTTGCACTGCTCACTCACGCGTTATAAACGCCCGAGGCTAGCGGTGCAGCAACAAAAACACACCAACAAAAACGAAACGGCAGTTCCAAGACCGCCACAGGATCAACACTCCGTGCCCAGCCCTATGCGATATCGATCGCGGCGGGACTCGGCAGGCCTATCGATCGGTGGTGTTCTTGTGATCCGCTGACTTGTGGTCCGGCTCGGCCCCCAAGTCAGTTTTGAAACGTGTATGTTCCGGAACCACAAGAGGTATAAAGCAAACAAATACCTGGGGCGAAAACCGCTTTTACGGAACACAAAAAACCACACCGATCAATAAAAATATTTATTAGAATAAGAGTGAGATGAGGGTTAAGAGTAAGAGATTATGTAGACGAGTTGTAGAAACAGGTCCAGACCATTGTGTGACTCGTGTCGGTTATATACGGAGGTGTTCCCGCGTGATTCCTTCGTATTGATGGAAGATCATTTATCTGTGGATCACTGGTCGCGTCCCAACAGCCCTCCTGTGCAACGTCAGGGTCTTTGCCGTTTCCGAGAAAAACGATTTTATCGATTTTTGGCCCCCTATCCCCATCACTATATAGTAAAACTCATCTGTTCGTGTGTTTGTCTGTAACTAGTGGCCCCGTAAGCCACGTTATTGTGCTACTTTCCGTAGTGTGACGGTATTGACCCGGTGTGGTTTTTCGTGCGCGCCAACAGGTTGTGTGAGATTCACACCCTCAAATCGAGCTACACTATCTCACAACTGTATGTGTATATCTACATATAACATTATTCAGTCGAAAAAGAGCACGTAGCGTAGCGAATGAGAGAAGATAACTCACAGAATCCGTGAATCAATTTGTTTTGTTGTTTCTATCTCTGTCTTTCGCGAGCAGCGACCATACCAAGGACTGCATGAAATACAGAACACAACTGCTTTTCTGTTGTACAAACCACTCGGTCAATAACTCAGTAAGCCAACCATACAAACGCACCCTCAGCATTACCACTGTATGTGACTATCCCATCCTTCTAGTTCAAACCAAACTTATTCTAAAAACTTTATACTTTCCCAAAGTTTTGAACAAAAACTGAAAACAAATTATTGTGAGAAGAGAATAAGCATCACGACCGCCTATTTCCACCAATCTTCTTTGTCATTACTCAGCGATATTCACCGACACGACGTGGCTCATTTATACTAAACCAAAAAAAAATTCCAAGTGATGATTAAGAAAGTGATCAATACTCAAATCCACATGACCTAGGGAAGTTGAAGGGAGATGATCAACAGGCTTGATGGGATAAATGAGAAGGAGAATAAGTTATTGGTTATTTTTCGCTTAAGCTCAGGAAACGAAGATGCTTCATGAGATTGGTGGGATACTTGGGGAGGTGATCTACGGTGTTGGCGGAATACATGGGATGGGTGCGTAAATTATTGTTTAGGCTTTTGTCTGAGCTTCTGGAAAGGAATGTAATCCACGGGCTTGTGGGGATACATGAGGAGGGTGCACAAGTAATTTTCTAGACTTTTGCCTGAGTTTCTAGTAGTGGAGGTGGTCCACGGGGTTGGCGAGAAACATTGGGTGGGTGCGCAATTTACTGTCCAGGCTTTTGTTTGAGTTTCTGGAAAGGGAGGTAATCCACGGGCTTGGCGGGATACATGAGGTGGGTGCGCAAGTTACTTTCTAGACTTTTGTCTGAGTTTCTTGGAAGGGAGGCAATCCACGGGGTTGGCGGAATACATGGGGTGGGTGCGTAAGATATTGTCTAGGCTTTTGTCTGAGTTTCTGGAAAGGGAGGTGGTCCACGGGGTTGGCGGGATACATGAGGTGGGTGCGCAACTTATTTTGTAGACTTTTGCCTGAGTTTCTAGTAGTGGAGGTGGTTCACGGGGTTGGCGAGAAACATTGGATGGGTGCGCAAGTAACTGTCCAGGTTTTTCCCTGAGTTTCTTGGAAGGGAGGCAATCCATGGGGTTGGTGGGATACATGGGGTGGGTGCGTAAATTACTGTCCAGGTTTTTGCCTAAGCTTCTGGAAAGGGGGGTAATCTACGGGGTTGGCGAGATACACTGGGTGGGTGCGCAATCTATTGTCCAGGCTTTTGTTTGAGCTTCTGGAAAGGAAGGTGGTCCACGGGGTTGGCGGGATACATGAGGTGGGTGCGCAAGTTACTGTCCAGGTTTTTGCCTAAGCTTCTGGAAAGGGGGGTAATCTACGGGGTTGGCGAGATACACTGGGTGGGTGCGCAATCTATTGTCCAGGCTTTTGTTTGAGCTTCTGGAAAGGAAGGTGGTCCACGGGGTTGGCGAGATACATTGGGTGGGTGCGCAATTTATTGTCCAGGCTTTTGTTTGAATTTCTAGTAAGGGAGGTGGTCCACGGGGTTGGTGAGACACATTAGGTGGGTGCGCAAGTTATTGTCTAGGCTTTTGCGCGAGGTAGTAACCCCGTGAGTTCCTTGGCTCAAAGTTTCACCGCATTCTATCAGTGTTGGTATTAGAGTTCGAGTAGAGTGTCTGCAAACAAACCTAATTAAGCACTTCATTCAGTCTCAACACCTGTCTGAATAGAACTAATCCTTAGAATTTGAGAAACTCAAACTAAACAGTGGCAAACAGCTTGTCGAGGAGTCACAAAATGCCAAAATTGACTGATTGAAATTTTTGAAGACCACGACCTTCTTTTTGTTGAAGATCAATGAACAAGTGTTGCCTTTTGCCTGAAGCCAACGCCGCTTTACCACTGAGCCAGCCAGCCGGACTCAAGGAAAAATTCCGGCCAACAGACCTCGCCAATTCACTACTGGCCCAGTTGAACTCAAGGAAAAGTTCCGACCAATGAACCAGTGCGTCCCTTTACCTAAAACCAGCGCTACTTTACCACTAGCCCAGTCAAACCCAAGGGAAAATACCGCGCAGTGGACAAGTGTGCCCCTTTATCTGAGACCAGCAACTGTTTACCACTGACCCAGTGGAACCCAAGGGAAAGTCCTGACCAACGGACCCGTGTGCCCCTTTACCTGAGACCAGCAACTGTTTACCACTAACCCAGTGGAACCCAAAGGAAAGTCCTGACCAACGGACCCGTGTGCCCCTTTACCTGAGACCGGCGCCTGTTTACCATTGGCCCAGTCGAACCCAAGGGAAAGTCCTGACCAACGGACTCGTGTGCCCCTTTACCTGAGACCGGCGCCTGTTCACCATTGGCCTAATCGAACCCAAGGGAAGATCCTGACCAACGGACCCGTGTGCCCGTTTACCTGAGACCGGCGCCTGTTTACAATTGGCCCAGTCGAACCCAAGGGAAAATCCTGACCAACGGACCCGTGTGCCCCTTTACCTGAGACCGGCGCCTGTTCACCATTGGCCTAATCGAACCCAAGGGAAGATCCTGACCAACGGACCCGTGTGCCCCTTTACCTGAGACCGGCGCCTGTTTACCATTGGCCCAGTCGAACCCAAGGGAAAGTCCTGACCAACGGACTCGTGTGCCCCTTTACCTGAGACCGGCGCCTGTTCACCATTGGCCTAATCGAACCCAAGGGAAGATCCTGACCAACGGACCCGTGTGCCCCTTTACCTGAGACCGGCGCCTGTTCACCATTGGCCTAATCGAACCCAAGGGAAGATCCTGACCAACGGACCCGTGTGCCCCTTTACCTGAGACCGGCGCCTGTTTACAATTGGCCCAGTCGAACCCAAGGGAAAATCCTGACCAACGGACCCGTGTGCCCCTTTACCTGAGACCGGCGCCTATTTACCACTGGCGGGCAAATTCTGACCAACGGACCCGTGTGACCCATTACCAGAGTCCAGCACCTGTTTACCACTGGCGGAAAATTCTGACCAACAGACCCATGTGTCCCTTTACCTGAGACCGGCGCCTATTTACCACTGGCGGGAAAATCCTGACCAACAGATTCATCTGCCCCTTTACCAGAGTCCAGCACCTGTTTACCACTGACGGGAAAATTCTGACCAACGGACCCGTGCTCCTTTACCTGAGACCAGCAACTGTTTACCACTGACCCATTGGAACCCAAGGCAAAGTCCTGACCAACGGACCCGTGTGCCCCTTTACCTGAGACCGGCGCCTGTTTACCATTGGCCCAGTCGAACCCAAGGGAAGTGCTGACCAAAGACCCATGTGCCCCTTTACCAGAGTCCAGCACCTGTTTACCACTGACGGGAAAATTCTGGCCAACGACCCATGTGCCCCTTTACCAGAGACCAGCACCTGTTTACCACTGGCGGGGAAATCCCGACTAATGGACCCGTGTGCCTCTTTACCTGAGACCGGCGCATGTTTACCACTGGTCCAGTCAAAATCAAGGAAAAACCCCAACCGATGGGAAAAGCGCTACCACTTCGTTTCAAAACCATGTCAGGAAACAAAACCATGTGCTAGAATTTTATTGAAACGTTAATCGACATTATTAGGATTATTGGGCTCCAAATCGGATTTGCAGGGAGCCCCCTCACCCCTGAGAATGGCTTGCTGGATTAAAAAAATCTTATATCTGTTTGATTCTTTCAATCCGGTTGTTTAGTTTCACCATTATTTTTTGAATTTTTATTACCAGACTGTGTACCCGGCTTTGCTCGAGTCCTGGTAAAAATAGCGAAAAATCAATAAAATCGATAAATCGATAGTGCTGTACAAAACGGTTGTCATATTCGTCTTCAGCGTATTGACATACCCCAGTAACCATGTCTTCAACGCGCCCGGAGCAAAAATAGCGAAAATCGATAAAATCGATAAATCGATGGTGTTGTACAAAACGGTTGTCATATTCGTCTTCAGCGCATTGACATACCCCAGTAGCCATGTCTTCACCGTCACTGGGGCAAAATAGGCGAAAAATCAATAAAATCGATAAATAGATCGTACCGTACGAAGCGGTTGTCATATTCGTCTTCAGCGTATTGACATACCCCAGTAGCCATGTCTTCACCGTCACTGGGGCAAAATTAGCAAAAAGTCAATAAAATCGATAAATCGATAGTGCCGTACGAAACGGTTGTTATATTCGTGTTCAGCGTATTGACATACCCCAGTAACCATGTCTTCAACGCGCCTGGGGCAAAAATAGCGAAAATCAATAAAATCGATAAATCGATGGTGCTGTACAAAACGGTTGTCTTATTCGTCTTCAGCGTATTGACATACCCCAGTAGCCATGTCTTCACCGTCACTGGGGCAAAATTAGCGAAAAATCAATAAAATCGATAAATCGATAGTGCCGTACGAAACGGTTGTCATATTCGT